>DWHO01002014.1:0-14097 GCA_018247575.1 Eurytides lysithous rurik | reverse complement strand
AACACCTCTCAATTCGTCGGCACCGCCACATGTGTATAACACACAGGCCTACTACATAAAAAAAAAGGTTTCAATATTATGACTAGTTTACAGATAAATTATATATTTTAATACCTAAAAATCGAATAAAACATTCAAAACATATATAAATTAACTTTAACTAGTGTTCAAAAATTTCTTCATATAAAATTATAAAGTAAAACCTTTTCTATAGGCAATCTCTCAATTTTACGATTTTTGCACATAGCAAATAATGGTTTGAGAACAACTTGTAGTTAAAATTATGTTTCTAGAATACAAAAAATGCAACAATTCGGAATTATAGGTCCCCAAGTGTGTATTTACATCTTTGAATACAGCTCATATCAACTTGAACAGAAACAGAGCATGTAAATCTTTACATATTCCTTATTTACATTGTTTCAGCTTGGTGTGTGGAAAAACAGATCTTAGTTGTAATTTACTGTGTGGAGGGTTTAGCAACTCTGAAATAAGACTATGGGACCTTGGACAAAATAATGTAAAACGAAGAATTAATCGTAACATCTCTGAAATAGAGTTAGCATGTTACATGCCACCAGAACCTGAAACCCCTGCAGACACTTACTTGTAATAATAATATTTTATTGCTTTTTATTACGCAAGAATATACTTTATAATTATTTTAAAAAGAAAATACAATAGTGTATACAAGTTTAATTTTCAGCCAGATAGGTACAGGTTTGCCGTTGCGTGGGCACTCAAGTTCCGTACAAGCTGTCAGCATTCTATCAAGGGAGCAGCTTGTTTTGTCTGCCTCACATGATAATACCATGAGAGCTTGGAGATTGTCTGATTACTCATGTGCCTCGGTTTACAGGTATAATTTTTTATTTTTAGACATTTGAAACATTTTTTTCCATTAAATATTTGAATGTGTTGTAATTTTTATTTAACATTGTATTCATATCAGAAGTATGATTATAAAAATACATTTCAGGGGACATAATTACCCAATCTGGTGTATGGATGTTTCGAAAAACGGACTCTTTATTGTAACCGGTTCGCACGACAAAACAGCAAAATTATGGTCACTAGACAGAACGTTTCCCGTAAGAGTGTTTGTAGGACACATGTCTGATGTCACTGTAAGTTTTTTTGTTTATCAAATGAATATAGTATATCACATGAAATTTTTGTTGCGCTTTATGACCATAATTTATTTTAATGGTTAACTTTACTTAAATGTTTCAAAACAAGATAACTCAAGTGTAAAAACATTGTTAAGAAACCTAACTAATATAAGTCCGTCAATAAGGACTGCAATTGCAGGTCGTTCTAAACTCTATTACACGCACCTTCCGTACTGGGGAGGGGATCATATTTTCTTTGACTGCAATGTATTGATGTTGCAAGAAAATTCTTCTTTGCAAACACCTGGTTATAATGTAGCTTGAGACAGTCCAAAGAAGCATAGAAGATACTTATATATAAAGTCTAAACAGCAGTCTTCCATGATCTTTTTATGTTTATGTGATAAAGTGACGCTACAAGCAAGCCGTACGTCCAATGATAAGTAAGACTTCGGTCTATAAAAGCTCCTATATACAGAATTACCCAGACATTTATAGGCATATATATAGGCTTTCACATTACTTTTTGGGAATAACTTGCAATGTACCCTGGACAAAATCTGCAAGAGTTTTACTCCTTATTACTAAGACTGCATGTGATCCCGGTTTCTATACATACGTGCTTTGCTTGAAGGTTGTTATGTAAATGCGATATAATTGTTTATTTAAATTTACACAATGTAGCTGGACTTTTTCTTTTTGAGAATTTCTATCTAAATATGGAAACATCTTGTGCTATAAGGGGTTTTGAAATAAGAAAATAGGAAAAAGAATATAGGAAGGGTGTGGGCCACCAGCCACTAGGTGAGCTGCTTGCGCTTTGCCTCTTGTTTTATAAAAAAAAGTTTATGTAATGCAACCGGGGCAACCCCAGTCGAACGACGCCACGAGCCCACGACTCGTAATACCGAATCCAATGCCTTGGCAACTGCGCGAAACGGTTCATCGGCTAATTTGTGCAAACGTTTATTTGACAGTGCGTTAAGTTCCATCCAAACGAGGCGTATATGGCGACCGGCGGCGCGGATCGCAGTGTCCGCCTGTGGACCGTTTGCGACGCGCGGCTCGTGCGTGTGCTTTGCGGCCACCGTGGGGTAGTTCGCGCCCTAGCTTTCGCACCCTCCGGCGCCTATTTGGCCAGTGCTGGTACAGAGACACTTTTACGACTATTTCGTTTTAGGAGATTAAGTGATGAGAGACAAACAAGTAGCAAGCGGGTGCCCGATTGTGCGACAAGTCTGTCCATTATAACCACAAAAATTGTGCCTGGCACTGCACTGCACACGTTAGTATCAAATCTGACACTGTATTGCCAGTTATTGTGCTATTGTAGGTACAGTACAAGGTGTACTCTGCAAAACCCCACCATTTTGATCATTCAATAACACGCGACACAAAAGCAGAGTGTGAGTTTAACATATTTGTCTATATTTCCGTCTGTGGCATCAGTCTCAGAAAATCTGTCATTTAAATATGGTTAGCTTGTAAGTGACAGTGACGAGGGTATAGAAGCAACTTCCGCAGATCTCATTTAAATTACAGTCAGAGGGGTTAAATGTTTAAGTTTTATTGGCACTAGATACTGCACGATGGTCGAAATACAGCCACAATTTATATATAGTGGGGTATTTAAAGTGCACCTCTTTAATCATTATATTATAAAATTCCATCTTAATCAATCATAGTATTAAAATTGAAATAAAAATTCAGTCTTTAATCGTTTAATCTTCCGTCGTTTAAACTATTAATATTCTCACGCTCTTCCTTTTGGACAGTATGAGTGTATTTTATCGCTAAGCAGTGATGTGCAAACATTTCAGTACTCAGGTTAAAGCGGCAATATGGCCAAAGACTTCAAATTTACTTGTGTATTGCACAGATAATTCAGCGTAACATAATCTTATATGCAAAATCATTTAGCGGCAATTAATCTTTTACGCCGTAAATCATAAAAGTTCGTTTTTTTCTACGTAAGAGCAATAAGTGTTTTTAAAGTAAATTAAAAAAAAGTTATTCGGTTTTAAATTATTATCCATATATATCTTTTCATAAACCGTAAACGTGGAACTTGCAGTATTTTACGTTAATTGTGTCACGACACACAGTTTACGTAAACCATCAACAAAAAAGTTTTTACAATATTAAGCTTTTCACTTTCTCGAATATAAAAAACTACTGTTTGTGAAAACCATAATTACCGCTTTTAACCTCCGTAAATATCAAAATTTTGTCTTGTTTGCGGTATTCTTCTAAGAACTTCTTAGCTGTAAAAAAAAACAGTTTTCTTTCCTGGTTGTAATAATAGATATATGATCCATCTGTTACAACGCCAAAGACTCCATTTAGACATTCATGATCGCATATTTACACCATTACTTTTACTTCAATCGACAATTCACCGACCGCAGTTTTCTTACTTGTAATTATTATTTTTTTTATTTGCATTGATCCACCGTGGTCCTTGAATCTTCTCTCAGATGATAAGTCATTTTTCTTCAATTAGTGTTTCGACAAAAGCCACATTTTCTTCAGTGATTGCTAATGAAGGTTGAAATTTACAAGCTCAATTGTGGAACGAAATAGCCACGATCAAATTTAGTGTACCAATACCATACAGTGCTCAAATGAAATGCCATCCCAATAACATTTTGAAACAAACTCTATAGTTCTTTGGAGTAAAATTACAATCATGGAAAAACATAGCTCTTAAGTATGTGCTTTAATACAAATAATCAACTTTTAATTTGCACATATTTTTTTAATTTACTGACGAAACAAAAAGGTCTGGGGCCTGATGGTAGGTAATCCCTTGCTCATAGTAGCACATAGTACACAAATTTTTGATCTAACGTAATAGTCTAAAAATCTAATTTCGCATGGAGCTCATCACACATAAATTCATATAAACATTCTTCCCTATGCCCTTCAAACATGAAAATGTTTGCACATTACTACATTGCAATAAAACATCTGGCGTCTATGAAGTACTTCCTTAGGAGAGCCTGTAAGATCTACTTTCATGACATGACAATTATATGAGAATACATTATGACTTCTTCTTATATTTTTGAATTTATCCCTCTTTTTGTAGTGCTAAAATATTCAATTTCTTTTCAATGTGAATAACTCTCATTAAATGTAATAGAATCCAGTATATAAATCAGTTGTGATTTATGATGGAAACAACCATAGTTTTCTCTCAATATTTATGTTTTTTAGGTTTCTAAATATAATTTATTTTTACCAATATGCAACTTAAATTTAATGCTCCTCATTAGAAAATATATATTGTATCAATATGTTGACAAATGTACAGACTAATTTGGCTTGTACACTTAATTATTTTTATTTCATTAGGTGATGACAAAAAAATTAAAGTTTGGGACCTTGCTGCCTGTACATGTATTCATGAACACAGAGGGCATCATAGTAAAGTGACAGCATTAGACTGGTCAGCAGTCGGAAAAGCAAGCTTAACTAACAGGGTTCTATCAAATCCAAATGATATGTCAGTAGACAATTCATTGTTATGCTCAGCTGGTATGGATGGTATAGTGAAAATGGCATGGGACAGCAATACAAAGAAGTAAGTGACATTTTTGAAATACCACATGAAGAGTGCATAACAACACTTGTTTATATACAAATTTTTATTACTTAATCTATATCTTAGATTTAAAATACCATCCACCAACCACTTGAACATCCGGAAGCCGCGAATCGTATTTGATGGCATAATTCCGCAGGCAATAAACATTTATCGTGCGAAAAAACTGCATAACGTTCCTCGATAAAACATTTGTAAAAAGTAAGTGTAAACTACAAGTACAATTTCAAAATAAAAATCTTTGTTTACACAATTTCCATTTTTGAAAATTGTGGTACTACAGTACCCACGGACGTTCAAGTGGATAAAAATACAAAATTCTATGATAAGAAAATAATCAGATGATTTTATTTAAAAAATTATAAGTTGTGTTATTTTACACAAACACACATCATAAAGAAATGAAATGAGTAAAAAATATAATTTTACTTTTGACTTGTCTTTAAATTATAATGAATCTCTTATGAAGAATTTTAGGCACATTGCCCATTTCTTGTTCCATTTAAAAAATTAATTTGAAAAATGAAACAATGCACATAATTATGTTAAACCTTTATTTGTTTTTTTTTCCAGACAAGGATCTAGTCCAGAGATGCAAACTTCCATATACAATACAAAGTGCTCTTATTTAGTCGATGTTCAAGTGTATCCAGATTGGTTAGTTGCCATTGGAACAAATAGATAAGACATACTGCCAATTTAATAAAGTTGTTACAGCCACATATCTTTTGTTTTCTTTAATTATTCCAGTATGAATTAACCAAGACATAATTTACATGATTTCTATAGATATATCAATTCTTATCCCTTTTGAAAAAGTTAAACATAGTGGCTTGTTTCCCATTTTGTGAAGGGGATGCCTTTTTCTCAGATTTCTTTGTATTATTTTTGTTTTTTTTTGGGGAAGTGTTTATTTTTATTTTATTTACACTAGCAACATTTTCTTTACTTTTAACTTCCTCATCATTATCAGAACAACTCTCATATACCTCTTCTTTTTTGGTCAAAATATAACCATCATCACTTGTATATGTCTTTTCAACAATTTTTCTTTTCTTTTTTGGATTTGTAATGCCTGATGTTATTTTAATGGTATTCACTGTAGGAGTTGGTGGTATTTCATCTTCAGACTCATTTAGGATATCCATTTGTTCTTCATTAACAAATGGGTCATCTTCAGTATCACTGTCACTTTGGGGTAGACTTAAAACTCTTTTTCTTTTTTTATCAACCTTTAAATTTTTCTTTGTTATTGTCTGTAATTTAGTTTTATCAACATTATTGCTTTCAACTGGTGTCTCCTTTTGGTGTTTGCTCTTTTGAATTTCAGTTGCCTCTTGAGCTTTTATTTGAAAATCAACAGCTATGTTCTCTGCCTTATCTTCCGTTTTGACAGGCTTTTGAGGACTATCTTTTCTCTCTTCCTTCATAAATTCCTTTTTAATGCTAGCACCATTTGTTTTATTAAAAAATCCTGCAATACCCTTCTGTTTTACTACAACTTGGTTACTTTTTGTTTTGCTGCTTAAATCCTTTTTGGGTGAACATTGTTCAACTTTTATTTTACATGTATCTGCAACAATTTTCTTTTCAAATTGATTTAGTGGTTTCTCTCCACTTTCTTTTTGAACTTTTTTCAGAGAATGATTTAAAGTTTTTTCTTCTGTTAATGATGATAATTCCTGACTTATAGATTTAAGAGTTCCAATTTCATCAGCAGTCCTTTTAACACAGTTACTGCCCTTTATTACACCAATGCATAAAATTAAGTCATCAATTTTATTTGTTCCTAACAACGAAGCACTGTCCATGGTTGGAAATCCCTTGCTAACGCTATATACGTGTTCGAACAAAATACTTTTGAAACTTTTTTTAAGGGCATCCAGTTCGACTTCTGTACACACCACTGTTCTCGCAACGCAACTATGCAATATACCTGATATTATATAATTAACATTAAGCTCAATACTTTTATTCTTTTGGCGAATATTTTCTACAGCTTTATGCAACAACATCTTGCTTTCATTGACATGAATGCAAAGTTCCCTACTGAGGGAAACATAAGTTACTAACTTCTCTTCATCTAGTATCATACCTTGCAATGTATTCATGATTTCATTTTTGTATTCTGCCATTTCCAAATGAAATACTAGTTACAAGCAATTTAAACGCTTCTTCTACGTTAAACATTGACAGGAGTAATCTGACAACATTAAAATGACATTTGACAAGTCTATGCTTTAATTGAACACATGCCAAGGCGACAAATATTTCTATCTAGTTTCTTTCTTATTATTTGACTTCTACAAAAACTACTATATGTACTCATTAAAACATTTTTAAATAATATTAATAAGTTAAAGACTTATTCTACATGCATCCTAAAATTCGTAGATCTGGTCTTCTGTGAATTTTAGGATGGGAACTTCATTTGTGTGCAGCAGTTTGTCATTACTATGATGCAAAGGTCATTAACACCGTTTTCCAAATTTTTGGGGCCTAAATTTCATTTATTTATGTTTTACATAATTTTTATGTAGATGGCATAAACATTAGTTTTAAGAAGAAAAGTTAATAAATTTTGTGCATTTTTAGACATCTACGTCCATATTCGCATCAGCAAAAATCAGTGTGAATATTCATGCGGATGTAACTCGAATTGTGTGGGCTGTGGGAACTGCTGATCGACTTTTTCGATATTGTCGAAATGAGGTTCTCCTTATTCCAATAAATATAAAGTAGGTAAGAATTTTTCTAAAAAAATGATTACACAGGTTAAGTTTTAGAATAGTACGGGTAACATCATAATTTACTAGGTCACCTTACCAGCTCCTATTGAACTACTGTTCTACACGGGACACAGAATGTTTTGTTGAATTTTCTGCGAAAAAGTGGTATCATTTCTCAGTACCGGAGGTGTTTCTTGCTAAACAATTGTTAAGTACCGATTCTTTACAAAAATAATTTTGTAAAGAATCGGTACTTCGGTACTAAAAGGAAGAAATATTATTTTCTAATTGACATAATGTGTAAATTTTTGTATTAATTTTTTTCAAAAGAAATGTGTAGTTTTATCTACATTATATTATATTAAAATTAGACTTATTAGAGAAGATTGGCCGATACTCACTTCATACTTGTAAAATATCGATTCCAAAATACTTAGTGTCGAAAGAAAAGTATCGAGTAAGTACTTGTATTTACTCATATCGTTTCATCAATACCATACTGTTGTCTATGATTGAAACTGTGAAGTAAACATTACGTCCCGTACAATTTACATTTCATTTAATAATAACCTTCCCTACATGGATACAATAGTACATGAATGATTATTTCCTAAACTATGTTAGTTTAATATTCATTTACCACTCATTTTTGTAGAGGACCCTGTAAGTATCTTTGTAAATTCTATTTTCGTATATTACATCATTCAAACGTTTATAAAGAGTTCTTGAATGATATTTTAATAATTTGTTTTATCAGGGTACGAGTTTTTTAAAAACGCTTCAACTGAGGTTACTGAGCCACGTTTTGCATTTAATTATATTGTATTAGAAGTGAAAATGCCAGGGTAAGCAACTCTCAATAATTGGGAGTGGTCCTCTATAGTGAATTCCTAAAACCCACAAGCTTATGTTTACAAAATGACTAATATCGTTAAAACAATTTCATAAGTTAAGTCGATATTGCACTAATAACATAATTAAACAAAAAACTAGTTCTTTAGACCCATAACACTGGCTACATATCATTTTAAAATGATTAAATATAATATCTAGAAACATTTGTTATTTTCTTTTTTATTTGTTAGTGGGATTAATTATTTTAAATAGTTTGATTGATATGAGTGCATTAAAAACAATTGTAAATTTAAACCCATTAAATGAACCAAATAACGCTGCATATAAGGTATAATATTTCTCTCCAAGAATCTGTAATCGTCCTAAAATGAAGTATGCTTAAACGAGACTTTTCTACTATCTACTGATTAAATACTATTTCTTTTATATTTTGCACATTTTTTGCCATTTTTACCAGTTTGTCATTATATTGAATTGAGGTTTTATTATTCCCTTAAAAAACCTATTTTGGATGTGATTGTTTAAGGATAAATCAACTGCACTATTTATCTTCATTATTTCCTTAACAATTAGTCATGGTTCAGTTTTGTTCCATTACTTAATAAGTTTGTTTAACACTTCATCATTGTATGGCACAAATAACTTTCATTTTGTATGTCTGTATTAATATTTTATTATATGAATTTTCACCATTTAGTTGATAAACCATTTTTTTCCAATTGTTATTCACCCAAAGAAGCTTAGTTGGTAAGCTCACTTTATTATTTACATATATGAGCAGCCTAAGAACTCATTAGAATCCCAGTTCCAATGTCTATAATGGTTGATTTTAGCAGATTGATTCATTCATTTTGATTCATCATATATGAAATGACCTATTATTTTATAAAAGTTTATCTTATTTGTTTCTTTTTTCAGTATTGCAAATATGTCCCTTGATAATATGTTTTGTACCCGTTGTGGGGATGGATTTGAGCCTAATGAAAAGATTGTCAACTCTAATGGAGAGCTTTGGCATACCAACTGTTTTGTGTGAGTTTTTCCTTAATATTTCATGATAATCACTAATGTAACTGCACTTACAATTGTATTAAAGTCAAAAATCATGTAAAAATAATGACATTGTTTTTATTTATGGCATATTTTTATAAAATCTAATATGAAATACTACCATTATAAAATAAAGAAGTGAAAATGAAATTGTTTATACATCAAAGAATTTATAAGAAATGTGTTGTACTTTCTATGCTTAATCAGTTAGTGCTGATTAATATACAGGATACATGAAAATAATATAAGATTTATCATTAAATTCATAGATGCGCACAATGCTTTCGCATATTCCCTGAGGGTGTGTTCTACGAATTTGAGGGACGTAAATACTGCGAAAGAGATTTTCAAGTGCTCTTTGCACCATGTTGTGGAAAATGCGGTAAGTTTACATCATTTCTCACCATACACTCTTTAACATTATTTTTTGTTGCTATCAATTGTATATATTCATTTTGTACTGTAAAACTCCTAATAAGTGTATAGTAGCTGCTCAAACATGCCAAGAAAATAAACAGAGAAATTATAAGTATTGTGAAAGAAATTAGTAGCAAGGTACTAGTTATAATTAATTAATAGGTCTTGTGCCGAAATTATACACCTTTTGTTATGTATCACAAAATCGAAAATATTTTTACACAAAATCAAAATGTGTGTGTGTGTGATACATTTGAAATTTTTTATCCCATATTTTATTTATGCTTGTAAAATTATTATAAAGTTATATATTTATATAATCCCTAAGTTCCACATAATATAATCAAAGCCACAAATATCTTTCAAGGGTATGTTTCTTTAAGTAGTAGTATATGCAGTAACGAGTAACGGTTTGTATTGTTCTATGTATATGCATGGGTACCATTGTATTTCAATTCAGTGTATGTGATCAATTTTAGTTATCACATACTGCTGACTTATTAATTTCAGTGTAGTGAATAGGTAAACTGAGAAAATTTATATTCCACTAGAGTATAGATAACACCATCCAAAACAACAAAATTAAAATAAATTGAAGATATACTAGTTAATTTTGTATAAAAAAAACCTTAGTACTTGTATTATTTTATATAAACTAAAATAAAGTTGAAAAAAGTTAAGAAAAACCACTAGTTTAATTTCCCAGGCATGGTGAAAATAGTTTTTTTTGGCATAATAGTGATTAGACACTATTGCATTGTGGTGGAATAATAAAATAACTGGCGATGAGTATTATTATCAGTATAGTATCAGTTTTATTATCCCAGGTAAATTCTGGAGGAGAATTCTACTAATAAAAAAAATAATAATGAATGGTCTTGATTTTGATAAAAAAATAAGTTCAGGGTCTGTGTTGTTCCTGAACCCAGACAGATTGTCAAAACAAAAATCATTGTGGTAGTTCAGTGTCCAGGCTTTTAATTCATTACACTCAAGCTGAGTTCAAATCCCGGTGCCCACCAATGAATTTGTTGATTTGTGATTAATCATTTTGAGTGCTGATTTACCACATGCTCAAAGGTGAAGGAAAACGAGCATTAGGCATATTTAAGAAACTATAAAAAAGAAATATTCCTTAGACATTTGAAGCCCGCCAATCCACAGTGGGGCCGTGTGGCGGTCTTTGCTCTTATACTCTGTACAGAAGAGGCCTTGCAGTGGGACACATAAGCAGTTACTTTACTTTTACTTAATTAAAAATCATTGCATTGCCCCAAACAACACAACATAGTTACGTCGCACGTGTAATGTGTCGTCATAAAAAACAGAAAATACCAAATATGGCAATTAAAACATTGAACTATAAGTCATCGTGGTTTGTTTACGCACCGATCTCAGTCTATTCAAACAATATCAATTAAATTTCGTGACGGGAACGGAATTCTATCGGAACTCGATTGTAACGACGAGGGGTTTACATCGTTTTTTACACGTTTATTCATGTTTTACCAGAGTTCGTTCCTGGTCATATGCTAGATCAGGAGTTGGCAATCAGCGGCTCGTAAACCAATACGGTAAAAATGCAAAAATTAGTTTCATTTAAAAAAAAATTGTGTTAATTAGACGACATGTGGCCCGCGCCAATATCCTGTTAACATTTGTGGCCCGCGCCGACATTCTCCTAACATTTGTGGCCCTTGTATAAGAAAAAGTTGCCGACCCGTGTCCTTGATATACGAACGTGGATCGTGCCTAAAACACACTATCTATATAAGTAGGTCTAAACAGTCTCTGATGGGGATATACTCGCTTTAATTCTGTTTTAAAGGGTATCGTGAAACGAAGTAAAACCTGCTTGGTTACACATCGAGCATGAATTAAAAATAATATAAAAATAGACGTCCAGGTCGCCCTCGCAATCGATGGCGAGACGACCTAGACGCTTTCAGAAACAACTGGATGGAACTAGCTCACGACAAACACCTTTCGAAGGAGTTGGGGGAGACCTTTGCCCTGCAGTGGGAAAGTACAGATTAAATGGAAAAGGAAAAAATAGATACTGAATTGTTTTATTGCGTTACAGGCGAGTTCGTGATAGGGCGTGTCATAAAGGCGATGAATGCTAACTGGCACCCGGCGTGTTTCCGCTGCGAGGAGTGCAACGTGGAGCTGGCAGATGCCGGTTTCATCAAGCACGCCGGTCGCGCTCTCTGCCATTCCTGCAACGCGCGCATCAAGGCGGACGGCCTGCAGAACTACATCTGCCATAAATGCCAGTGCGTAAACCCACCCTGGGTTGCTAACTCCTAGTGATCTTTCCCACCATAAGCTTACCTTACATCAAAAAATACTGAAATAAAAAGATATTCGCTTGATCTAATAGACAATAGGTAGCAATTTGCAAATTCTATAAATTGAATTGCAAACTTATGGAGCAACAAAAGCAGGGAACATCCTATAAAAACGGCTATCAGGACCTACCATTGGAAGTCACACTAACATACAAAACCTTTGTAACACTGTTATATACACGCAGGTCGTCATGCGTGATTCTGCAGGACGTGGAGTCTATTCAATTCGTTTAAACAGCATTTTCACGCGTGTGTCTGATGAAGCTTTATGGCTTTTTTTAATAAGCAAAGCATCGACGGGTTTTAGCCTATGCGGTCTAGACAAGATATATTAAAAGAAACGGGATTTGTTTCTATTTATCCACTTCCATACAGTAACGTAATAAAAGATCGGCAATATTTCTTTTACGTAGACTTTACATAAAAGTTGGCCTATTACTCAAAATAAAAAATGAATTAAAGTTGCCTTGAAATTTGGCGCGACCAAAACCATAGACCAGCCTTAACCCCCACTACATATCCTCATTTGCATCATGTGCCATAGATACTTTATTCCATGCTTTTGTCGGCGCCATCTAGCGGTGGTTTATAGGAGTCGGTTTAATGTCGGGTATCCGTCCCACCTGTGTTTACGCAAATACTTGTGCACTATAATATATCCTGCACAGTTAGCCGATCTCATGTACATTGGCGGCCGTGGCCGGAATCAGTCGGGAGACATTATTAAAGATACTATATCGGTCACAAGCACGTATGTGTTTAGAACGATTGAGATGATTGGTTAGAAAATTAAACCATTTTACGGAATGGAAAATAGAAGGAATAGATACGTAATTTGTGTCCGCTTGGTTAGGAAAATGTCTTCTTAGAAGGCTAGTGTATAAGCTCTTCTCTTTTGAAACTCGTTCATCTCATTCCTCGATATGGTACTTCACGGTAATACATCTCATCGTCTTTGTTTATATACACTTTCAACATTCAAATGTTTATTAGATGTTGACCTACCTTTGCCTTCTTTTTTCAAAACATAAAGTCTCTAACCACGATTGTCGGAATAACTGGTTTCATTCATTAAATTCGTGTCGAGTGAACGAATGAAATTTAATTTTAAAAAAAATGGGAGAAAGAAATATAATTAATTAATAATTATATAATTAATAATTATATGTGTTCTGTACAGCGGCGCGATCGACGGCGAGCCGCTGCGCTACCGCGGCGAGGTGTACCACGGGTACCACTTCACTTGCGCGACCTGCGGCGTCGAGTTGGACCACACGGCGCGCGAGGTCAAGCACCGGCCGGGCTACGCCGCCAACGACGTGGTGAGTCCACGCCCTCGCCTTCTAAGTGGAGTGACGGCACGCGCTCCTCTTGCGCCCGAGTGGAAGCGACACTCGACCGTAACAACACAGCATTAAACTACACAAGATTTCAAATGCAACATTCGACGTCGGTCCTATAAGATAAAATAGAATTTAAAAATTGTTATTCTACATTTTAGAACAACCTGTTCTGCCTGCGCTGCCACGACAAAATGGGCATCCCAATATGCGGTGCGTGCCGTCGGCCCATAGAGGAGAGGATAGTGACTGCGCTCGGGAAACATTGGCACGTCGAGGTACACTTTTTTTTTTAATGATTTATGCTGACAAACGAGCAACGAACGGCCGCCGTGGCCAGAATCAGCTGGGAAGACATTACTTATCCGGTTCGAGCCGGCCCATTCAGCATCTGCGTGTCTCTACCACTGTAAGAAAAAAAAACTGCAGTTTTTTACGGTGGTAGAGCCACGCAGCTGTTTCCGCTGCTGAATGGGCCGGCTCGAACCGAATTAGTACCACGAACTCACAGAAAATCGGCGTGAAGTGGAGGTGTTGTTGCTTCCGCATTTCGTCCGGTGAGTGAGGTGGCCGGTGGCCCACCCCCTCCCTCCCCTTATTCCTTCTCTCACTCTTGTTCCCGCTCCTCCTCCTCCC
>DWHO01002013.1:0-14097 GCA_018247575.1 Eurytides lysithous rurik | reverse complement strand
CAATCGGGTGATCAGCCCGTAATGCCCTAATCCAACTAAGAAACAACAACACAAAGTCATTGCCCTCCGCGGGATTCAAATCCACGACCTCCATTTTGTAAAGCACGGGCTTATACCAATAGGCCACGGTGGCAGTTTGTTATAAATAACACTTTTTGTAAACCTTACTATAAACCTTGGCCTTCAAATATGCAATAACTTTTTATAAACAAGAAGGTAAAAGTTTATTTTATAAATAGAGTCGACAATATCGTATAAATCTATTCAAAAAAGTGTAGTAAACTAACAAATGTAAATCTCTGATAATTTTATATTTGTATCTTATTGAAAATAAATCTTTGGGAACGAGATGGTATAACGAATTAAAAATTCATGACAACACATGATGTGTGACTTTGTTTACATCGGCTTGCTAGTACTTTCAATAATTATAAGTCTTTTTTCTATTTTATATTACTTCGGGAGTTTGTCACAAGATATCGTAATCACAAACGTTACAATATCAAATTTTTGCTTAAAGGCCACTAAAAATCTTAAATCAGTAAAAATTTATAACAATTACTTCCAATCAGGAAATAGGCTTGGTGGGTTGCGTAGTGTTGACTCTTGAGTGAGAGGAAAAGAATGAACACAGTTATCCTTACTTCTTTATTCTTATTATCTTAATTGTGTTTATTGGTTAGTATGCATTTTACATATCAACGGATATGCTCTTTTATGCTGATATAGCTTCGGGTGTATAGAGTGTCATAGGCCACACCAGGGCGAAATCCTGGATACTTATCTGAAAACTATGAAAAAATATAATTTTTAGGCGATCCGAACAATTGGTGCTTAACCGTGTTGACGAAAAATGTTGCAGATCTCCAAGTGTAGTGAGTGATTAATATTGTACATTTAACTGAGATATTAGACATTTATGGCAAGTGTAGTTTATAGATAAATTTATTCGTCTTAAACATGTCAGATAACACGTGCTGTAGTACAGAATAATTTCAATTTCTTATAAAATGTATTAACCGACTTCATATAAACCTTACTTAGTTTTAAACATATGTTTGCAGTACAAAGTGTAATCAGAATGAAATTTCTGTGTACAACAAAAATACGCATAATTAAGGAAAACTCAGAAACGACTCATTAAATCTCGCTAAAATTTATATGGGACGAAACGACAAGCACCAGATTTCAAATATAATAAGAATCAAAATCCGTACTCTCGGTAAAAATTTATGAGGCATTAGACATGTTATTATGACACATAAAAATACAGTTGAATTGAGAATCAACTATCATCAAAAATGAAAAGGTATTCCAATGTAGAGCATCGATATCACTTATAAATTTATTAGGCATGTCTTAATAATAAAAAATAATTTACTATATTAAATATAATTTCTATAATAAGACAAACTAAAATTAATTAAACCGTACGCATTTTAAAAGAATCTCTAAGAGCAAATTAATGTCATCGCAAGTAATATCGGAGTAACGATTACTCGTATGACTTGCGATAATCAGAGGAGGGGCGTTAATGATTTTCTTCACCTATGAGACTCGCTATTTAACGCAACATTAAGCGTGTATTTCAATTGTACGGGGGCGTTTTTGTGTTACTTCATATATATTGCCATCTCTTGCTAACGTTATTTATTTTGTTGTCATTTCATGTCTATTAATAATTGTCACCCCTTGGAACTAAGATAGAAAGAGGTACGTTTGTTTCTATCTTTCTTCCCAGCTTACTTATTTACTAAGATTATTTATAAGTCTCATCGTGACAACATAAAAACGTACATTTTTTAGTTTACTATTTAAGGCGACAATGAAAACAACATCGACAAAATAGGGTGGTGTGGTGGCAACAAAATATGTCGTAGCAGCAAACATTTGTAAAAACTTCGCATAAATCTTTGTATTCGAGTGACTTAAAGAATAATATGTAAAAAGAAATTGCTAATGAAAAAAAATTACAACACTGTTATATATATTAAAAAACATTTACTTTAAGTGATTTTTAAGATCATCTGAAATGTATTATAATTAAAGAATATAAGGTTATGTGCGGTGACAACTGTGACATTCATATGTCATGTGTAACTTCTGATTACTTTTATTGAGAGGCCTAAAATTATATTATAACAAAAAACTTTGGTCGAAATGATAGCTCATGCATGGATATTAAGACGGACAAAATAAATTCAAAACAATTTCAAAATTTGCACTGCTGTTCATTGTTTAAAACAAATACAATTTTTATTTGAGCTATTATTATATTTCCGTTTTAGCAACAAACATATTCAAAATAAAGATTTTTCTAACATTTCACCGTTATATTTTTGTCGCAGCTTGTTTTATTGTACTTCAATTTAATGTTCATCTAATTTAGCCGTTCAAAGGTCGATAAAAGCTTTGTTATCTATTTAAGCTTCGGCTTTAATAATAAAGAAGCAATAAAGTGCTTCGTCCTTACCCGTTTTCAATAAACACCTTTATCGATTATTCAGCCCGTCGTCCATACTTACAGCTCCGGAGCTCCGCCATAGACAGAAAGTTGGCAAACTAATTCACGACACAGGCATAGCTTGCGCCGGGTGGATGTAGGTGGTCGCCAGGCGATAGCCGGTGGCCACGGGGTGGGGGGCGAGAATGGGGGGTGAGAGGCGTTCTCGCAGCTGGGCGGCGCCGACCAATCGCCGTATACCACCCACCGAGCCCGCCCACCTCACCTGCGCCTCACCATTAAGCCCGCACTCCTCGCACTTTTTCCGCGGACCTCGCATCCGCTCGCTGGCGCCGTCTTTATTTTATTTTCTCCTTTATGCCTCCTTTCCGGCTCGCCTCCTGTTTCACGCCCGCCATGAGTAGGTAGCGGACGCCTTTTCTGAATACGAATGTCGGCAGGTACCCTGCTCGTTAGTCACGGGCTTATGTGTAAAGTAAATAGGTTCTTTGCGAGCGTCCGTAACGAAGCCAACCTTGCGCGCTCGTTACCCAATCCGCAAAATCAGACACGCGAACTCCACGCCACGTAGGGCCTAATTAAAAACGTCTACGCCGTTAAAATTCCGTCAGTCGTCCGGGTTACGGTTTACGAGCGCATTCGGGTAGGCGGTGGGTAAACTTTTTAACTTCCCCCATCGATCCGCCAAAGTTCCCGACGAAAGTAATCTCGGCCAACCTTGCTCCACATTTAGTTCCGATGGTACGACGAAACGTCTGCGTTGTATGCAAGTGTCCTTACAGGGTGAACGATCCCCACATCGGTGAACTTCGACTGAACTTGGAAAAAACTTAGCGGAACTTCGGCGCCGCGTGATTAGACAGACTTAGTTTTCAAGCGGGCTGCGAACTGCCTTTTTTCAGTTCCGAAAGTGGGTGGCTCAGTTTATGATCCGGGTGAAAGTCGCCGCGGATCGATGAACTCCGGCCCGGGTCAACTCCGCCGATCAAAGTTTGCCGGCTAATAACCAAATTTAATACGCGAGGGGAAGCCACTACACTTTGTCTGTCGGGTATTCGTATTTATGCATCTATATATTGCCACGACTGAGTCAACTTCCTGATTGAGGCACCTCGGTCTTTAGTGGAGTACTAACGAGCAACGTTTATAACTTTATGATACAATGATTTTCAATAATCCCCCATATACCTATATAGATACAGTTTTATTGCTTTTTAAAGACGCATTATTTTTATAAAGCTTTTAGACATTCGTAGGTTTTATTGAAGTATAACGAAAATTATATAAGTACAATTTTCTTATGTCACCTTTTTTTACGAGAAGAAAGCAAACCATTAATATAAGGTTGTAATTGTCATTTCCAGCCTTTTTTCAGCGTTGAATAAGTGAGAGAAATTCTAGAATTTTGTTTTAGGTTTGCAGCTATTAAAAGTGCGGTTCGTTAGGGACGTAAATAGAAAAATAAAACTTATTTATCGTTATTTGTGCGACGGTACTGATGAGATAAAAAAGAAATAAAAGAAAATGACCCGTAACGTTTTTATATTCTCGCTTGCCGCTTCTTATCACGACTAGACCAATTGTCCCCGCACTATCGCTTATACGTTATCTGCTGTAAACAAAGCGAACTTCTTCCATGTCTTAGTAGTAGAGATATATCTATTCTGCGTGAGGGATTATTTGCCTAATCTTAGCAGGGGCTAAGTTCTTTATGATGAAACGTTGATTGAACACGTCGGATCGATGTTACTTTAAATAATAAACAATTTTAAGGTCGTAGACGACTTTTGATGTTATATTAATCAAAGAGTGAATCAGATGCATAAAATTAAGGGTTGAAAGCTTAGTAGAAGAATACTGATAACTTTTAGGTACCTTTGTAAGTGTCAATAGATCGAGTATCGGTTTTGAGTAAAAAAAAGATACTGTACTATATTAATTATTAAAAGTTGTTTAATATTCTTCATAAACTATTTATTGTTCCCAATAATTGATAATGTCTCAACGTCCCCGCTCACCCCACAATCTCAAGTGGTTCAGCATTGTGAAGAGTATTTGCGAGATAAGAAAACTTGACCGCCGCGGCGTCAGCTGCCCTACCCCCGTTTCATTAGATCTTTAGATTACGTAGGCAGGTTGTGTCCAAAGCGAGGATATTGCGGTGTAACGATCAGCCGTTTACAAGATATAAGCAATGTTAACAAAAAGATGTACTTTACATGTATCATTTATAGGACATATATTTAACTATTTTTTTTAAAAACACTGCCCCTATTGTAAGATAGACATATCTTGTGTTATAATGGCGTTTTATATACATAAATTTTACGCGGACAAACGCCCAGATCAGAAACAAATATCTGTAGTTCGTACAAATATTTGCCCCGAGTAGGAATCGAACCCACGACCTACGACGCCGAAGCCAATAGCTTTCATCTGCGCCAAACGGTCATCAAATTAAATAAATTAAATATTGATAAAGCGAAATATTAGTTAGCAAAAAAAATACTTCGATTATTTTTTTTTTTTTTTTAATTATTTAAATATACTGACAGGAAATTTGTACTAATGTGAATATAACTTCGTATAATGTGTAATTTAGTTTCTTTATAGTTTGTAACCTTTACTGTCTCTTATCCTATATTTTTATAGGACGAAAGCTATATATAATTCTAATCCAAATTTGAAAAACATATTAATATGCTTAAAACGTTTTAAGCATAAGACATACTTACAAATATAATATCTTCAAATATAATTATTTTGTTATATTATATAATAATATGTGTATAGTGGATTGGGTTCCATGACATGATTTCACAACGATTTGAATTAGGTGATAAAATATATCATTGGATATAAATTAAACATTTACCGGTAATGATGATTAAACTATAATAATCATGAATAAATAAACATTATCTATACATATAAAAAGACATGTTGTGTTTGTTCTAGAATCATTAATTTTGAACCGTATTCAACAGTCCTTTTTATAACGAAAGCACCCTCTTAGGAAACATTTTTCTATATGTTCACTGAATGTTAAAGGAAGATTTGGCAGTTTTGAAGCCAACATTTCATTACTTTTTTCTCTTAATCGCTGCTTTACAGCATTAAGCAAATAGCTAAGTGATCTTTTTATATTCCCTAAGTGAATTTATAATGTCTTTAGTAAAGTGAAGTTATAATGTCTTTGGATTAACTCAGTGGAAGTGTGCTCTTTACATACTGAGATAGACGTCGCGAAACAGTTGAATATTACCATACTGACGCTAGAATAGTCCGTTTGTAACCCTGTAAACATTGTGGAGGTCGAAATTGTTACTTTGAATAAATTTCAATCAATTAGCAGAGAGATGCCAGGACCCGATAGTTTCGTAACATAATGCCTCGTCCGATCTCACTGAATATTCAATCGGCATCTTTGATGTGAACATTTTGAGAATTAATAGATGTATTCTACAAGATTCCTACTGCTAGTTGTAAAGTTTGATACTATATAAAAATATATAACATTTACAATAGATATAGGAAGAAACATTTTTTTTAATAAAGCTTAACAAGTCCTTATCAAACAATACTTATCGAAGGTTTCAACCATTAATTACAGAAAATGAATACAAATAAAAAATGAAAATAAAAATTACATAAAATTCTATAAGTTTATGAAACGTTACATAAATTTGCATAAACCTTCCATGTATGTTATTCCGATATGTTGTTATAATACGTATCAAAATATTACTATCACAATTAAATCAGTCAGCAAACCTCCCAATATGTCTTTATATAGGTAGACAGAATAAGTATGACCATAGAAATTTTTGTTGTTTATACACATTTTATTGTAGACAGTAAAACATTTTTTTTAGAAATAAAATATTTTTTTTTATATATATTTTTTGTAGACGATAAAATAAAATAATATCAGAAAAAATATATTGAATCCAATGACAACTACATGATATTACGTCATTGTCACTGTTATACAATTGTAATTGAGTTCTGGCTTCTATAAATTTATAATAGATCTATAGAACCTAAATAAATCGATAAACAGAAACACACAGAGTTATACAGTTTTATTGTTACGTCATTTACGAATATAAAATACATTACACGCCATCTAAAACTGTGTCATTGGATTGCATCAATACTCCATTGATAATAAACATACCTGACTCAATAGCAGCTTTTAGCTAACAAATTACTAACACTTTAAGTTGTTTGTAGTTGGTAATTCATCTAATCTCTACCGAAGTTGCGACTACGGCCCGATAAATCAAAGGGATAGTGCTGAGGCATCGTTTCTTATTAACCATTGTCTCGGAATCGAGTGGGTATGGGTAATTAAACGTTCGGGGCGATAACCATTATAGCCCGCCTTGGCTAGACCTCACGAGCAATATTGATCTAATAAATTATCCAAAGCTCTTATACGGAGATTATTGAGAATAGGCTTTCGGGTTACGTTCTAACCGTGTTTAGTTATGTTGCATGAAGTTATTATTTCTGTACTCAGTGTTAAAACTATAAATATATATATATATATACTATAAATATATATACTATAAATAAAATATCAGCTAGTTTTTCAGATAAATATTGTGTTTTTGTATGTTAACTTCTCCTCCTTATTGCATGTATTAATATTGTTATGTAAGATAAATATCGAATAACAAACGATCGTATTTCAAGACAATTTTGTTAATTCGAGTTAAGAATGAACGTTTGCTCACTTTAAATTTTGATTTTATTTAGTGCTATTTAAATATCTTTATTCTTGATGTATGGCAAAGCTATAATTCCTCGTGTTTTACCACAACATACCGTCTGGAACGAATCCCGGCTATAAAATGTGGGAGTACGATAAAACTTACACATTCCGTTCTCGGTATGCAGAGCTCCGTCCGCCCTCAGGAATCTCAGGCTGCCGTTTACAGCCGTCGCGTCTTAAGGCCGATGTCTTGAGACATGTCCGAACATGTCCGGGTCTGCCCACATTACACGCGCTAATTGCTTTATGCAGATCCCTGGCGGGGGCGAGTGACCGACAGGGAAATTGTCCGCCTCCTATATGTATCTGTTGGAGCAATTACAAACCTCTACATCCACTCGAACCATGTAAAACGAAAGATTACAAGTTTAAATTTAAAAATATCTTTAAGACCTGAATTTTGTCTTGTCGCGTGTAAACTTGTATAAAAATAATTTCTAATATTGTATAATATAGGTATCGATTCACTCCTATTAATTTGTGTATTATTTCGATACAAGTGATTTGTTGTGGTTTATCATTAAATATATTAGAGAAATGTATAAAGTGAAGACCTATTTGAAAAATGTTATGAACCTGTAATGAGGTTACTGTAACTCACTGAATTAAAGTGTATGAGGTATTCTAATATATTTTTCCTCGCAACATATGTGTACTGTAACAGAAGTAGATAGGCATTAATAGAACGTAACCATAATTCGACGAACTGTTGACATATTTTTTCTGTTATCTAAGTATAAACGCTTGCTCTCACTTATAGGTACTTATAGAAGGGGTCACAACGTGCCCAAGTCGCTAATGGCCCTCTGAAAGCGAATTGTAGTCATCGCCGTCGGTTTATAATATTGTTATCCTGATGTCCAGCTTAGATTAAGAGATACTTTCGTATGAGTGTCTCTTAGACGAGGGCGAAGTGGGTGGGGCGTGGTATTAATGGAATCAGCATTTACTTTGAGCCGAGTTGACCAGCGTTCGGACCGGTCAGCTGATTGTAGATGATCGTGAGGAATTTGTGACGCGCTTTCAACATGTAGTAGATTCTGACTTTGAAATGCTTTTCATTGTAAATATTATTTTTTTGCTCGGCATTGTTTCAGTAAATAAAAAGGAAAGTAAAATATTTTCTTTATAAGATGGATATCTTCTCTACTATTACACTATTTGTCTTATAATTATTATTGTTATTATGGATTGTAATGTTGTATGACGCATTCAAATAACCAAAACAAGTTGATAATTAAATTAGAGTTATTATATACTAAAGTAATTATCATGTTAACCGTTATTATATCATGTTATTTGTATATATTTATTATTGCTACTTTATTCGTATAAGTATTAAATACGAATATTTGTATTCAACAAAATCACTCCTTATATTCATTTATTTATTAGTTATATTTCGTATTATTTCTAATAGACAGACTTAATTTAAATTAACATTTCAAAATATTTATAATTATCTTCCTATGTAATGTAATCTACCTACTATTCAAACTCATATTTAACGAATAACATTGAATTATTGCTGAAAAAATTAAAGGTAAATAATAATAACAAGTAACGGCAAACAAGGTATATCCACTACGTCAAACAACGAACAACTATCTGTTAGGAAAAAACAAGGGTTTACAAGCATTCGGGTTCAGAACGCAATTTGTAACTACTATGTGGGTCTAACGGACCCCAATCAAACACAACCCCTTTGAGAGCGTATTGAGAATGCAAGAGAAGGATTCTCGGCGGCGAAGCGATTATTTGGACCGCTATATTACTTGCAAGCATGCATGCCTGTGTGGTGGTCATTTGGAATTCCGAATTCAGTATACATTCGTACAAAATCTGAATAATTTTTTGTTACAAAAGTAATTGTTTGTGTTATAAAAACGAAACATAATAAAATACAATAATTTTTGTTTGTTTCTTTATTTCTTATTCCGGAATGTTTTATTAATTTTTCATATTATAACTTATAGCACTAATCTTTATATCTTTGACTATTTATACATCTTATTATCCTTCTATAATTGTACACTATTTATCATTAAATTATATTGTAAGTAGGGGAATGCATAAAATCAAATTTAAATAAACAAATAAATAAATATCTATATTATATCCGTTTTATTTATATTTTTGTTAGTTTGAATCATTAAAAGAGTTATATCCAATTTTTAAACATTTGTAGCCATAAATTTGAAACCCAGAAACATTTTATAAATAATGTATTTTGTCTCAAGATTTATGTGTTATATGTATGAATAATCTCGCGTTTGGGTAAGAAAATTGCGGTCCACATATGTGACATGTTCGTTAGAAAACTTGCTTGCCTCGAGTGTACGTACGGTCTAACTCATTTCATTCATCGTCTTATAGCGCAGCCGATGCATCTTGATACGTTATTTTAATATTTACAGAGCCTTTTGACGTTCTCAACATTTTTATATGTTACAAGATCATTAGTATTATTTTTATCATAATAATATATAGTATAGTTGTAAGGATAAACATTAAATAATGGAACCTTAAGTTTGTTACAGCAATTGCTAAAAAAATATACTGAAAATGATAATAAATAATTACACAAAACACATTAAAAAACCATCCATATGGATGTATAATTTATAATTACATGCATCCATATAGCTGGTTTTATGAAGTTTTCCTCTGTTTATATTGTACTAAACATTAAGATGTGAAAGCGAAGATAGTCTTTACTAAAAGCTCTAATGGGGGAAAAATATTAAAACAGGTTATAATTACGGCTTAACCCTTTCTAGAAACAAAGATTTTTAGACCAATACTTTACGTTTATATTTTCCTTTACAATATTAGTGAAAGTGTATCAAAGTGTGAAAAAGAAACAGTTTTACTTCGTTCCCGCTCATCACCTCAGGGAGCAGGGTGCGGCTGAAAACCAGCGCTGTACGGGATACTTATTCCGTTTCAGGTTATGCTGAGCCGCTTCCTTATATTTTAATGTTCTTACTTTAATTCATTTCAAAATTGTGAACTGCTTTTTTGGCGCAATAAATTATTGTTATTATTATTTTAAAAAACTTCCTCAGTGGATCAAGTGTAGAGGGGCACCGTAGAATCACAATCACTCGGCACATTAAACGCGAAGATGTCCGCCGCGGCGCGAGGGGCCGAGGGGTAGGAGTCTCAAATATGACATATCTGGGAGCCGTCAGCACCGCAACACGGCACCAGAACTTGGTCTGCGGCCAGCGCAGATGTGCGCTGTGTACATCTCAGTACAGCTAGCGTCCAAAGTTTCCTCTGGCTTGAAACGCCCGAGGCGCAACACGCCTATCGGTCGCTTTAAAATTGTCATTAACGGCGGCAGAGACATGGTTATTTACTTACTGCGGGTCAACTGTGCTTAAGGTTCGGCTAACCTCCGGCAGTTTTGTTTTTCATGCTCCATACATTTGCATTATTCTATTGAACATTACAAGCTGCAACAACGTTTGTTAGTTTTAAAATATCATTAATTTTACTCATTGTACCTATACATATAGTTATGTAGGATATAATATGCGTTTCATGTAATGCATAGTAGTATTTAACACCTATTTATAGGGTACAAAGTCAAAATTTCATTATTGTATTTGAACATTAACGTTATAAAAATGTCCGGTACATTCTTATCAGTAATTTCCGTCAGTATAAAGAAGTTGTTCTTGTTTTTTTTTAACAAAATTGTTCGATAATAAAACAAAATAAAATAAACCATAGGCTTTTATAAGCAACAACTCTTCAGACACAAGCCATCGATCGCACAAACAAAGAACGAAAAAATATATCTCCAAAATACATAAGAACATACATCATTCACTTGCAACAAAATGTGACGCATTGAAATTCTGCGACGCCACAACCCTATTCAATTTTCAATAGGCAAACATTTGCCCGCTACGAAGTTCCATTTGGAAATCAAATTTAAAAATATGGATATTTCTATATAGATTCGACCCTCGGACCTTGGTCGTGACAAGTGCGGAGTGTGAAGTGGATTGCTGAAGGCAAGAATTCTATTGTATGAGGCAGGATACTTATTGTATGGATACTTTATTTTGTTTACTCACTCGCCTTTAGGCACGTGAAATATTATTGAATGAAATTGAATAATAGAAAATATGTTAATCAATATTCATTCGGAGAATATTTGTGAATGAAATCTCAATTAATATGTCGAAGATACAAATCCAAGAACCATATTTTATGTTGTGAACTTTTTTATGAATGCGATCGTGAAATGTTTAATAAGAAAAAAAAATTGTTACGTTACATCGAGTTCTTGATATTATTTTTCCAATTGTTGCATCTCACAGCTGTCATATACTTCGTATACTTCAAATACTTTTTTTTTAATAAAAACAAATATAATGCAGTACGCGAAACTAAAAAACAAAGATATTGTTGAAACTTTGTAAAGAATTGAAGATATTTTTTGTCTAGTCTCCGTGGCCCCTTCAAGAAAGACCAATGATACGAATTTACGCTTTATGCAGTGGAAAATGATAAATTTATGGACGTCCAGTTCCTGTCTCGATACATTTTTACGTCTTCGAAGGAGACGCTTGATTTTTTATGGTTACTGCCACACGTTTGCATAATTTCCTTCAGTCTTTTTTCACTTTACAACAGTCTTTTTATATGTATACAAAGTAAGAAATGAACTCTATTGACATGAATAATTGACAAGTTAAACAGATACAGTGAAGATTATAATAGAGTGAAGAGGAATATTCTATTTCAGCTTGCGCCGATGAATAAGATAAATAAAAAAAGTCTGATTTTGATATTTGTTATAAACAAGACTATAATTGTTTCCTGAGGGATTTATTTGTTATAAATCCCTCAGGTGGCCTCTTGTTTCAATAAAATGTATCATTTAGAAATATCTCATCTATATTATGATACGTCGTAACAAAACTCAATCCGTATATCAAAACCGAGTCAAACTTTGCTGCTGAACTTTAAATGATAAACTGAAGTTTGATTCAAACCGTTCGTGATCTCCATGCTGTCGATAGAAACATGAGAAACTTCCAAAGAAAATGTTAAAAAAATAAATGATAAACAAATTTCGGCTCCCCGAAGACAGATGGCACGCTAGATCACGTAGAACGCATGGCGTTCGCTTCAACCCTTCTTGGATAATATCTTTAAAAGTTAGGCAGGCCCGGCATCCTCCGACGTCCCGGGGGGGCGACGGCGTGCTCTTAAATTTTGCTTGCAATCAAATATTATTAATACAAAATGCCCTAGAGCCAAATTAACAGATATGCATCCATTAACGTCTCTCCGAAATGAAAGATTATATGAATGACGGATAATATTGTGTTAAAATAATATTGACGTTATAATTTATTTGCATCAACTTTTCTGTTTCAAATTCCTTACGTTTTCAACACTTGGAATAGACTTTTATACAAAATAATGAGAATATAAGGCTTTTAATAGTTTTATTGCAATAGTAAATAAAATAAATTTTATTACAATATTACTGAAAACGTATTTTTTTTTAAATTCACTTGAGTCAGTCAAGTAAGTTTAAAATATAGACCTTGTATCTTGAATTGTCAAATATATTTTTTTCTATAAGTTCAAGATTCTTATTTTATTTTTGATAAAAAAATAATTTAATTTATTTTTGATAGAAATACTAAAACAGGTTTTTGAGTAGCACTTATTTGGGACGAAGTATTTAATCCAAACTTAATTCCGCTGAAAAGATTATACACCGCGAAGGAGGGATGATTGATTTAATTATTCTACTTCTAAGACGTGTCCTCTCTTATAATGATGCTTCATTACTTAAGCATCGCTTTATACAGACTAATTACTTAATAGAAGGAACAAGTTATTTCCATCCCAAAGTCGAACCTTGAAAGTGGAATGTAATCAACATTAAACGGGGTCGGAGAACGATGGAAAGTCGAGAAAATAAATAGCACCATCGCTTCAGAAAGGAATCTGACTCGTTGACGTTTTGTACGTCTATTAGCAATTTATTGCTAAGTAAATTTTTCTCTACGCAATTATTTTTGCCGGATGCGCCATGCGTGGCGCTGGTCGCTTGCCATAACCTGAATTGCTTCATTTGCTTTTTTGTTCGTATCATTTTCTTACGATTAGACTAATTACTTTTAGTATCACTAATATTCTACGGATAATAAACGTTTTATCAAATTACCGGTCATATAGTTAAAATAAAATTGACTATAGACTTCGTTTAGAATTTCGATATATTTAGTAGAATAGTAGTGGTGGAACGGGGGAAAGATTGGCTTTATCGATCAGTCTTCAATATTCTTTCTTAAACTTCTATTTATTTTATTCATTTTCTATATATCAGATGAAACTAACCTGTATCTGTATGTATATGTCATACTTCGAAATGAATTTGTGTATAGTTTTCTATTTCTGACTTTCAATTATATTTATGTTCGGTTTTCAAATTATATAATAGTAGTAGTATTGTAAAAAATCTTCATAACTTTCGAGGTAATATCATTTTATCAATGTGCGTTCGTTATATATCACGTTTGTGTGTAAGGAACTGTGATAACTCAATAAGCAAGTCCGCTGTGACCAGATTTGTGCCCGCGGACGTGTATTTACGATGCCGTCTGCCATCTTGGATTTATATGTACCGCTTTCATACACTGAAATAGGATTTCGCAGTTACACAGTGTCATTATTATTTATTATGTAAACAATATATTTTATTTACCATGCATTGCACACATGTAATAGTTATCTATTCCAATTCGTGGAAACTAGCATTTCCACGGATTCAGCGATCCGATGAAGCTTTATAAAGCCGCATAGGCTAAAAGCA
>DWHO01002012.1:0-14099 GCA_018247575.1 Eurytides lysithous rurik | reverse complement strand
AAATACCTATGCTCATCGCACAAATATTTGTCCTGGGTGGGAATCGAACCCACGACCTTTGGTTTTGCAGTCAGGAGTAAATATATTAAAGTATATAGTAAACGAGGAGCATGTATGCGTAACGTAACATACACCACTTTAAGCGAACCAGATACAGCACATGTTTATAGCTAAGCTATCTTGTATCCGGTGTCCGAAACATAAAAATATCGAGTTTTAGCAGGAAAGTGTTTCATAGCAATAGACAAGTAAGAAGTTAATAAACTGAGCAGGTCCACCAATCTGCATAATATTTTTCAATTATTAAACATTAGTAGGCTTAAAATTTAATAAAAATTTATATTTTTGATTAAAACGATATCTTAGATCAACCATTTAGGCCTTTTAAAACTAAAATTAAAAGTATATTTTAACTTATTATACTATTTATATTAAGAGTTTCAAGTAGATCAAAATACATAATTAACAGAGTCGTATGTAGGATAATTATTATATCGTTGCACATTGTAACGGTATTTTAATAGAGCAGTCGTCTAGTTCTGTCTAGGTCTCTTTTAGCAGAACTGCATTCCGGCCTGGTGGTAACTTCACGGTAAAACACAGACGGTAACTACACGGTAAAACGTATAAATGACGACTCAAAAGTGCTTGTAAAAGCTTATTTAAATAAATATATTTTGATCACATTTTAAAATAAAAACCATCTTCAAAGAAAGAAACTATCGTAGCCTCACGAACATTTTTTTTAGTTTTCAATTGCCTGGTAATGGCAATAAAATTCCTATTCCTACCTTACGATAGGTCCTTTTTTAAAATTAAAGAAAAGAATTATCAAAATAAAACATCAATTAGCGGGGATGCCCCGTATAGCCAACATAAAATAACGAAATCTTATCTTATTTGAAAATGGTTAAAAATTACAATTACAACAATACTTTGAAAAGAGCATAAAGGGGCTAATAAGTGTAGTAAATAAGAGTGTTTTATTTTAAAAAGAAAAAATAACATTAACCACTTTAAGGAAAAAGTAAAAGTTGTAAAAACTTGACATGAATTTATAAAAATAATACGATAATGCCCTAAGTCTTGACCGCTTTTACTACCTAGTAGTAAGTAGTAGTGAAACCGACTAGTCAAACGCTTTTGTATGAACTGTAAGTGTATACATGACATTATTCACTTCAATCAATATTGGCCTTGTTATAATAGATGTTCAGCGATATATCTGCGATGATATCACATTTAATACTACCGTTATAATCTACATAGCCTCAATTACATAAGTAAGACTAACCAAGGTATAGTGCAAACTTAGCTGAATGTAATGTAAATCACTTGAAACTAAACCCGGCGTCCACAGGCATTGACTAAGGCTAGGCACTAATAGTGAATTCTGAGAAGGGAGCGCGGCCAGTTGGCGGTCTAATGGCTGCAATATGAATTCGAACGCCTCGGGAAATGAAGAACTGTGAGCTTGCGAATCAAATAAATGACTTAGAGCCAACGAATATTAAAGAAGTTCAATATTACATTATTATCAAAACATATAGACGGAACCATTAATTTTGCTTGAGCCAACGTAACGTCGTATTGTGTCTAAATAAAGCGATACTGACAAAGAAGAGATACTAACAAAGTAGAATTAATCTTTGTAAGTTGTTGACTGCGAATTTGATCATCATGTTATACACATCTTTATTTACTACTTAGATGTTTGATCTAATGACATGAAAAATATTGCTATGAGCCTAAGACAGTCTAAAAAAGCATGCTTATCGGGAAACAGTTTCGCATACCTTCCGTGATAAACATGTGATATTTGCATATTTTATTTTTACGAGCAACATACAACGAGTTAATATTAGGCAACCTCAATTAATATTTAAACTGTTAGAAAAATATTTATTTTCATCACCAACATACATTCCAATACTTAACAAATTATTCCGGGTTGAACAAGAATTAGGCGACAGACTTCCGGCGCCCGCAAATAACTGCAACACTAACATATCTGCCGTTTTAAATAATCTACAAATAACGGAAGAGTTGATAGCATCCGGAAACAAAGACGATCGTGTCACGTGACCATCACAATATGGACGTGTACGGAAAGCAAAGTAGAAATTAAAATTATTGAATCATAGTTCTGTTTAAACGGTGACCGACTATATCAAAACTATAAAATAAACGAAAACAAAAACCGGGCATGAAAAGCACTCGTATACAACAAAAGCTGGTCGCATTCTATGACAAGTCGCTTAAAAAACAAAAATAAAAATATAATACGGTAGTGTAGAATCACATGTAGAATCCGCCTCGGGAAGTCCCACATCACTGAAAATTATTTTGCAACACCAATGCCACAACAATAGAATAACAAGATTTTCCAGGGTAATTACTAGAGTCTAGTCATTTTTAATTACCCCTAAATAGTTGATAAATCAAATACCGATTATTAGGTTATGATCAATGTTGAGATTTTCAGCGATGTTGACTTTTTAACAGTGTGTGAGGTCGTTCAACAGTCCAAAAAACTTGTCAACAAACAAAAGAGACTGATTTGATCAATCAAAAAATTACCTGGTTCAAGAAACAAGCCAAAGAACCACGAAGGTGATATAGATAGCATAACCGGTACTAACTACTTTTGAAGGAATTATAATTTTAATAAAATCGTTGTCCACCGTTTTGACATACATGTATGCATGAGCATGTCTTGGAATTGTCATTATAAAGAGACACGTTAAATCTATCTAGCCCGCTCTACATTGCATAAAGATTCTAAAATAAAATCTCAGTCTCGTCAGAAGCAGGGGTCGGCAACCAGCGACCCGTAAACAAAGTACGGCAAAAATAAAAACTAGTTTTATCTAAAAAAAATTGTATCAATTAGACGAAACGTGGCCCGCGCCAATATCCTGTTAACATTTTTGGCCCGCACCAACATTCTCACAACATTTGCGGCCCTTGTATTAGAAAAGATTACCGACCCGTGGTCTAAAGTATGCCCAGAATAAAAACAAGCTGGAACCTTAGAAAGACCAATTCACACTCGATATGAAAAATTTTGGTAAATAATAATAAAACGCGATAAAATCCGTCAATTAGTCACAAAGCCAACAGCCAACACTAGAAATGGATGATCATCGTGATCGACTCACCATAGTGGGAGTCTTTGTCGTGCGGTATGTTCCCGTTTGGCTCGAGCCTGTCCAGGCACTCCTCGGAGTAGCCGTTGTAGGGCAACTTGCCGCGGCCGCCGCCGTTCTGCTGTCGCCCGCCACGGCATTCGCCCCCGTCGCCGTCCGACTCGTCTTTCGTCGCTGCAACAAACAAGGATCCCGTTAGCATATTTATTAGATTTAGAGTGATTAATGCCACTATAAGACACTTCTAAAGCTCTTTTTGAGAAATCGAGTAGAGACGTTATGACCTGTTCAGTGGCGGTTAAAAGCTCTTTTTGAGAAATCAAGTAGAGACGTTATGACCTGTTCAGTGGCGGTTAAAAGCTCTTTTTAAGAAATCAAGTGACAAGGTTATGATATGTCCAATGTAATTAGAAAAAACTAACAAGTGCTTTAATGTTGTCAAACACTCGTAAGCGTTCGTGAGGCGCCAGCCGCTTATTAGATCATTCGCACCAGTGAATCAAAACAGTGACCTATAAAATTAGCAATTTAAGTTTTACATAATTAATTTATAAGTATTTGGCCAGATAGATCAACATTGCGGGAAAACCTACGTTAAGTTTACGAAATCGAAGATAAGCCGCCCAACAATCAACTTCTTCTTATCAAGGCCTCAATAGAATCTATGAATAGATTATTGTTCAGACGTATGAAAATGACGCATTCAATGTTATTTTCTGATTCAATTATTATCGACATTGCGTGTTTGTGTCACACTTAACAATCTAGAAAAAAAGACGATGAAGTAACAATCATGTAACGATAACATAGTTATTATAAAATTAAAAACTAAAAAGAAATTCTATAGCAGAAAGTACTTGGAACTTGTTACAGTTAGGATAGGTACAGCAAACAGGGGGCTGTCAGAATTCAGAGGCATCTGTTTAACAAAACTATAAAATGTATGTGACACAAGTAACTTTATTTGCCACGCTTACGTAAAATATATGGTTTCGTGTGGTTTATTTATTAAGCCAAAGTTTTGACAAAATTTAAAAATATAAAATGACACATTGTTTTTATATAATAAGTTTAATTTTTATGTACGTAGTTTTTTTAAATACACATAGGTATTTTTATATAACAGAACAAAAGGGGGAAATCCTTTTGCATCCTATAATAAGATGATCTACTTAAATTTATTACAATAGATCGCCGCTCACACAGACAACACAACGTTCATTTCCTTATCCTTATTCCTCAATTAAAAACTATAGGCTCGTAAATCCTCCTCTACTCTTAATCACCCTCCAGATTCATGTCATAAAAACTTAGAATTGCAACATTAACGTATATTGCAAACGACGGAAATGATTGATGGTAGGTTACATGCAACCAACTAAGTACTTTTCTATTGTGATAGCATCTCAATATTACGGCGTATAAACCAATATTCATTATGAACAAGATTTAGAGCACATTGAGAGGAACTTCCTATTAACCATTCCACCGTCCATAAAATCAAAACAGATGAAATTAATGGCTTGATATAAAAAGGAGGAAAGTGGCTATTAAATACGCTATTGGGCAAACTGCTCGTTAGGAGCAAATCCATTGAGTTAAATTATGAGCATATGAATACCAACAAGCCAATAGTCCGTATTTAGTTATGATTGAAATAAACGTTTTATGGTAACTTCAAACAAATAAACTATAGTATGTCTACTAGAACAGACAACAAAGAATTATTTGATATAAATAAGATATAACTTTGACTAATTAATTTTACGGTGGTAGAGTCACGCAGCTGCGCCCGCTACAAATATCCATGGGCGGCGCTGATCGCTCACCATCAGGTGAACCGCTTGCTTTATTGTCAGCCTACTCCATAAAAACAAATATACTCGGCTTCGCCCGCGTTATTTAGAGTTCGGATGACGTTTTTCAGATTTTTTATTTTTTTCTGGAATAAAACGTAGCCTATGTCACTTACTCTATCCTACAAACTTATTCTATTAAAAAAAAATACCAATCTGTTATTCTGTTGTTTTGCGTTCAAAGGACAAACCAACAAAAACCCTGTCATATTTATAACATCGTATAAAGACAAAGGACGAAACTGTAAGGCCCGTAAATAAATCTGTTACTACGACAAAGGATACAATCATCATCGGAAGACATTATGTTTACTGAAGGTTTATGTTGAATGCAAATGGAACAGTACGATTCAGAAAAGCATAACAAACATTTAAACAGCAGCTGTTGAAAAGCTTTCTCTTGTGTTGCCAAAATGAACGATACTGTATAAACATTAGGCACGTGCAACTCATCATTAGTTATCTAATTAACATAATAACGTTTAAATTTTATGTATGAAGGTGTTAACTATACAAGCAGTTCGCCAGGTGTTTATTTTGTCTATTTTTTTTCTTTTTGTATTGTTTTTATAAATCGCAACCCTTATTGTGACATAGAGAAATTTAGTATCATAAGAGTTTTTACATACATAAATTTGTCACTGTCGAACGCCCAGATCCAGCACCATTATCTGTAGTTAATACAAATCTTTGTCCCGGGTGGGAATGCAACCCAAGCCAAATAAGCTTAACAACTGCGCCAAATGGTAGTGGTCATCAAAGCATCAGGGTTTTTTTTACGTGTTTAATTGTGTCGAGACGAGTGAATTACGCCCGATTGTAATTGACGCGCACGGCCATGACAACATTGTGCCAGGCAGAATTTTTAATTGCATAATTTCAAAACTGTCTATGTCCGGCAACATTACAAACATTGCCCAACAATCCGGACCTTAGTAATGCTCGCATATACAACATAGAAGTACACGAGCTGTAAACATCACTATCTTACAATTGGACGTCATAAAACACAAAACGATTCATAAATTTACTTGGATTCACATCGCAGTTCGTCACCAAGCTACAATTGACGCAATCACTGTTACCAAGTAGACAATACAGCAGCGGGGAATGAAGCCGAATGACTAATCAAAGCGAACGATATGGAAGAATGCGATACAAAATGAAAGCAATACAAAAGCCCGAAACGATTTTGGTTTCGGGTTATGTATTGGAATTACGCGCACGAGTGCGTCTTACCAACGGAACCAATACTAAAAGAACAGCATATTTCATTATTAAACTTTATTTAGTATAACGGCAACTGTGAGAACGTGAAATTTATGTTCAATGTACGCAGTTGGTTAATGATAAAACAACAGTTAACAAGCTAATTGTAATGACAGTGTCCAGTCACCCACAGCAAATTTTAAAATATAAATGCATGAAATATAGTGCAAAATATAAATGAATGAGTATTTAGTGGTTTGTTGTTTCTCATTTTTAAACAGCAACAGCGAAATGCTTCATGTTTTTATGCTACGAAATAACAAAAAAAAAAAACGGAATTTAAGCAACGAGGAAGCCGCGTGCAAGTCAATTGTATAATAAAGTACCGACGTCACTATTCGGTAAATAACAGACGAAACCGACTATGGTGAATTTATTTCATGAAACAACAGATAAAACTGTTTTGTCATTTGTAAATATATGTTGTTTGTGTCGTTATCATGTAACATCTACTCCGAACTAGTACAATTATTTATACTAAGCTGTCTAATGTGACTAGTATACGTCATATTAATCTATTATGTTATGTCTATTAATAACAATAATCCTTTTTTTAAATTAATATCGACTTCAAAAGAAAATCGCTAAATACCTGAATCATCATACATTTTCTGTTTGATTTTAATAATTACTCTGGTACAATAGAAATGGAATCATCGAAATCAGGTATTTGAAAAAACGAAAATTAGCCGAGATACACATTGAATAACTTAACGTAATTGTACAAAAAAAAAATAAGAAAGTAAAATAATCCCAATACAGTTTGCTCATGGCTGAAATATCGAATTAAAACTGGCAACAAAGCAAAAAAAAAAATGAAAACGTTCCATTGAAAATAAAAACAACAGCGCTATATGAATAACAACAGTTGCAGCTTGCAGCGCAGCGAACGCAGTCTCTCGAGTGGTAAACAATGCATTGCATACGTAACTCATCGACGAGGCGACGCCGGCGTTCGGAAGACGAAATACGAGCCCGGCAATTTCCGCTGCGAGACGGGCCGAGTTTAATTGCCACTAGTGTACTTGCCAACGTAACGTAACCCCATCGCAAACAACTGTCTCACAATAAGCCGAAGCACAATGCACAATCATTAAATTTGCTCAGGCTTTGTTGGATTATCTAGATTTTTTTCTTATCGCCAATGTAAGCAAAGCACATACACGGCGATTCTCGTGCAAATACCCGGGGTACCTACTTGGATGTGGATACAGCATTTATTATTTATATGTAATCTACCGATGTTCCGAGTCGGGTTGAAGGGGATATTGCATGTTTTTCATAATGCCCTTAATCGTTGAATATTACATTCACGAATGACTATTAAATACACGTGGATGTAGTTTTGGTCTATTTAAGGTTAATAAATTTTAAAAAACTTTTTTTTTTCTAATTTAGTTAAGCAATTTGAAGGGGAAGATGTCGAAAGAAACTGTATAAATAGTGAACTAGAAAAACTATGACGATTAGTAAAGCACTTAATAAAATTGAATCGTATTATTTTAGATTATTTTTATTTAAAATACTAGTACGATTTAAGCTGAATTTTGAACAATAATAAGCATAAGCTATTAATATTAATTTAAGAGTAAAACTATTACGGTATAATAATGAAGTCCAGATATGACGATCTCAGAAAAAAGATTTTTATAACTATATTCGTTTTTCATTGAAAGAAAAAAAGCATAAATAAAATTCAAAAGCTTGAGTAAGACAATATTTCTTTCATACTTTGTGTTTTATTCGAAATTTTAACATAAATCCATTCTGACGTTACAATATCGCAGTTAGAATGATTTTCAAAGCGAGCAAATAATTTACAGCGGTTTGAAATCCACAGTGAAAAAGGAAGGCTGAATTGAGAGGGAAGGTGTACGGCTTAATCCAAGCCGCCGCTCGCCCGAAACTCTGAAACGCGGTCCGGACGAATCGGCCGGCTTATCTTTTGTCTGGAACACTCACCAGAGAATTTGCAGCGTGTTTCGTGCACATGTGCCTCGAGCTCTAGCTGATAGCGTCCCCCGGGGCGTCGAATACGATCCGCGATCGGTCTTCCGAAAACAGTTTTCGTATCACGCAAATGGATTAACCCGTTTGGGAGAGTTACGCGTATCGCCTGTAACCCATTAGGCGTGTTACGACCAACACGTTGCGAACGCCTCTAACGGAGTGGCCCGCGGAGATCCGATTGCGTTATTAAAACGCTAAAGCCAACGCCGCTGTGCATGCGGGCGGATGGGTGCAAACACGCGTTTAAACTCGTCGCATACACCGCGAGGATAACAATGGCTATTGGTTTTTTCCGGGTCGGATTAGAGGGATTAGCATAGCACAGCCCGGCGGCACGTGCGGTGTACGAATGTGATAAGCCCGAGTTTGCAGATTGTATGAGAAAACAGCATGTCGGTATTCCATTTAACGTCAAGCCGTAATTAAATAGACACATTGTTTCACGTTTCCGAGACACGGCAGTTTCATTTATACTTCTTATCAGTCTTACAAATTATCGATCGCTTTTTTTCTTGGAATCGCGATTAATTTGGCCAAGCAAGCTTATACGACATTTTCATTGTGTCATAGTTGCAATTAGTCTATATAAATAACCATAAGCACAGGTGAAAAATTGTGTGAAACTATGTAGACTAATCGGACTGTTAGTCGAAACATATCGAGAAGATATCATATTATGTAATAATATAGATTTTAAAATAACATCAATAATCAGTATAATATTTGCACTTGCCGATAATCTATTACATTATTAAATTTCATGAAAAACAAGTAAATATAATCTACCTCTTTTTCAAAAGTAATTATGACTAATTTTGCAAAAGCAACGGAGCAATAAACTCCGCCGCTTTAAAGTTATAAAAGTCGTTACTTTGCCTTAACTAGTAAAATAAATAGACCGCTATTGAATCTTGGAACTGTTCTACCTGGCTATAACACATAACTTCCGCGTTTTATCGTATTACAACCATTGGGATAAAGAAACAACATTCTAAGCGATAAAAACAGGAAATGTCTTCAAAATAGGCAATCAATGTTACCTTCTGACTAATGATGGTTGTAAAAATTTTATAACTGGTTTTAACGTTATCTCATCTCTATAATCCCCCCCTCCACCTCTGTCGTTCACATACAAATCACACGTATAAAACATACTAAAGGTGGTTCAACTGTTGTTATGTATTGAGTGCAACTTATAGATTATCTTAAACACTACTTAGTTAAAAAAATATTATTTAGTTACTTGGACACGTCAGTTTTCTGCGAGTCCGAGGTACATCTCCGAACACGTCAGTCCATTCCATTCACGTTTCAGCGAAAACCGCTAGCAAGTTTTACCATTTAAAACCATTCATGTTTCGAATCATATACCTACATTGGAACGGACGATGAACAACCGTAACTTAACTGGAATCATACCACAACTTCCCTGGAATCACAAATGTCAAAGCTACACTAGAATAATGGTTGAACATCAATAGAGTCACTATATATCCCCGACAAAACGGAAATGTACTTGGAGTGTATCAATCAATTGCTAACAGTCAGAGCTCCAATTACGGGGTTGCGTACGAACTGTCCCGACCTTGCAGTCATTGCGGTTTAATAATCATGCTCAATGTCTGTCAATACGCAGGGCTAGTACTACATACTTCGGTTATATCTAACGACTTAAAAAAATATAGACATTGCCACGGAGATTTTCGAAACATTTCAACCCTAAGGTCGGAGTGCTTTGAATGATAATATAAATTTTATTTTAAGTTTTTATATAGACCTTTTGTGAATTTTGAAACTTTTGTGAATTTAAATAGACCTATAAAACACATACTTACATTAATCTTTTTATAAAAGCATTCCGAAAACATAGAAAACGAATTTTATATAGAGGATTGCTTTAACGATGGTGCATTCGAAAAAATATACTGTCGAGTTATATATTAACTGTAGAATGTGTATATTCGTATGAAGCATGTATCCAAAAAAAATACTAACAATGCACAGATCGAAATTTATTTTATCTTATACGTAGAATGAGGAACCTTTGCTTCATCAATTGACCACGCATAGACTAAAAATCATCTAGAAAATTGCTTTAAATTTTTAATAATTCTACACACTGATTCAGGATAATTGAAGGAAGCATTTAACACACAGTTTTAAAGTAGGTAATTAATATTTTGCATTTATATGTACACACACCATTAGTTATGTTATTAATCAGGAAATATGTTTGTTAATTTGTTCATTTTTACGGTAGAACGTACCAGTATAACTTTTGGAATAGATGTTGGTGTTGGTTGTAGTAGTAAGCATAACTGTAAAATAACTATATAATAAGTCGTGTATCAAAATTCTATAGTGCATAATATATGACACAGTGTCACAAAGTTGGAAATATAATGATATTTAGTATAGATATATAGGAGAACATTGTCAGACTTTACGACGTTTTAGGACTTGAAGAGAAATACGAACAGCATTAGCTATCTGCATGTATACCATTCGGATAAACAAAAACGCTCGTCTTAAAAATCCAGTTGTCTTAATTGGTTTAACATTTATTTTTCTAGTAATGCGAGTAATAAATAAACAGACACCCCTAGTACCGAATGATCCAACTCATTAGCAGCAACATTTTTCAAAATGAATTTATTCAGTCACAGCTCATTAGCGAAAAATCTCAACGGTAAAAATCGAAAAACAGAAACTTTACGCAGATGGGAATGAATTTTGTGAGTTGATTGTATAACTTTCAGCGGCTTTCGGTAGTGTTTAAAAAAACTGTATTGTACGAAAATTACTACATGCACTGGCGGTACTACCATACAAGCCCAAAAAGCCCGCCTTGCCCTAGTAAGGAGTAAAATTTATAAATCTTAATTAGCACATAATTCCCGAATAATTTATTATTAAATTTGTGCGTTGCGGGAATTATGTGCAAAATTATGGGCTTTTGGGCTTATATGGTAGTACCGCCACTGACTATAGGCACATTCGACAAATATCACAAGAAAATTTCTAAAAGTATTTAACACGTTTTAATTTATGGTTATACAAACTAATTATATTTTATGATACAACTGTTCGTTGATATATCAATAAATAAATTGAATTTGGATCTGAGAGCTACTTCGGATACTTTTCGTCATTATGCTTTTTATTAAGAAAAAACGCTGCCATAAGATAGATAAATTTTACATTTGATGTCGTATTTCACATGTACAAATATGTCTATCATTTACGTATATAAATTACACACGCACAAACGCCAAAATCCGAATCAATTATTTGTAGTCCATGCAAATATTTACCCTGAGTGGGGATCAAACCCCCTTAACGCTAGACTCACTTAATAACTGCGTTAAACGGGTCTTCAATATTACAAAAGAAACGAAAGCTTTTAAAATTGAAATTCACAACCTAAAAGCGAAGCTGCGATTAAGAATTTGATGACCCGGTTAGCGTAGTTGCTAAACAATCGGCGTCGGCGTCGCAGGTCGTTCGTTCGATTCCCACCCGACGCAATTTAGATAAACTACAGATAATTACTCCGGATCTGGGCGTTTGTCTGTGTTAAATTTACATTTAAACGTCCTTAAACACAAGATATCTTACGATAGGAGCAGCATTTTTTTTTATATTTATATATAATAAAGACGTAATTTCAAGTAAAGAAATTTATCAGCAACTTAAAAGTTTCCTGCCGTTAAAAAGAAGTCAAATGTTATAAAGCAAAGGCTTATGTACGTAGGCAGTTTTAAATATTCATGCGCCAATTATTCAATTCATGTACGTGAAAAGGGTTTGACCCGAGCCGTGATGTCGCGTTGATGAAATGCGATAAAATTAAACTGCTTCGCGTTAAATCGTTACTTATACGTAATACGCTTTTCTAATGATTACTTACCTAACCTAAATACACTAAAAGCGCTGATTTCAAATACCGCTCACATAGAAAAACTTATCATGCGAGATAGTATATCAAGTACTACGTGCACAAACATAAATACGATGAATAACGAAAGTTATTCATTCATATCATATCATACGACATATCAATGAAAGTTATTCATTCATATTCATATCTTCATTGAAAATTTAAGCTGATTTACGTATGAGATAATGTCTTGTAGTCTTAAAATTATCTAAAATCCTATTCCCAGATCGAAGTTAGTCAACAAAACCCCTCACAAACTTTGTTAAAATTACCTTCACGAACAGAGATCTCCCTTCTTAGCCCAAAATAAATATAGCACCTAAGTAAGCAACGACCCTCGAAAAATCAAAACGAATTTACCTCGCGAAATTTCTCGAGCGCGAGACCAGATCGTACCAAAACCGAATTATAGTTTAGTAACAAAGTTACATCGATACAGTCGTGCGAGGGAGATCGCTCGAAGTTCCGTGTCAAAGTTGACGAGGGTCCCGCCCGGCCTGGCTTGCGGTCAACACCGCACTCGACGCCAGCCGGCCGCGGCTTATCAATACATCTCCGTTCGGATTACACACAAAAGCCGAGCACTGCAATCTTGCTGATCTACCTGTGGAAGCGGATCAAAGGGAGATATTCAGCACGGCTAAGCAGGAGGATTTACGAAGCTACTCGTGGTTGGTATTATGGAAGATTTAGAATCTCTAATAGAACTACGGAGAATATGCATCCTATATCCTATCTATCGCCGATACAGATATATTTATATGATTTGAAGATTAAGGGAAATGTATGTGCGATTGATACTTGTATTTTATGGATCACACACATCGACGTTCTGTTCTCTAAGTTATTATGTACAAATCCAAAATGAATGGAGATACAATGTTCAAATAACCCAAAAGACGCCGTCGGTTAAAACTGCTTATCGCAGAGACTCGATGTATTTGTATTTTCCATAAAATTAACAATATAAACCTTATCCTAATTGTGTGTCTAACAAACATAATAGTCACAATAGAAACGCCTCACCGACTTTTTAGGAAGACCGTCAGCAAGAAATTTCGCTGGTCCCATCGTTCCGCAGCATGTTCGCGTTTAAAAGGGCAACAATAACGGCAAACTGCTGTGAAATCGCAGGTGCGACAAAAGACGGGCATTTATGCGACACTAGGCAGTCGGCTATTTGGGTCAGGCCAACATCCAGGCCTGTGCGGTTCTCGGCGCTACACCCGCCGCAGTGGCGAGATGAATGCGTCTAATTGGCTTGTTAACTTTACCAAAAGGAATTCGAGCGTACGGAGTGACGAAATGGATATTTGTCTTATTCCAATGACCTCTATCTGTTCGACAAAACATTTCTTCGAAAAATAAGTGACAGTTGAAGATTTGTTATGTAAGATAAAACGCTTTAATGATTCAAGACTTATACCGATACGATACCTTATGATACCCTGTGATACCTTACAATAAATGTCTTCGCTTTCAGTTCGTAGGCTTTATAAACATCAGTCATCGGGCATTGAACGCGTGCAAAAACTTGTCTCTACGAGTTCGAAGAATATTAAGTAAAATACACTTGTATATTAAGAATATTAAGTAAATACATCACCTGTAAGGCAACTGCCTTACAGGCAGTAGACATATTTACGGTAACTTTTCTAACTGGAAAACTTACCGTAACTACGTCTACTTCGAAAAATCCGCGTTGACAACGTAAACAAAGTCACAACTGGCGTTACAATACAAAGTGAGAAATAGGTTCGAGACGGATGATGATGTCCTCCCGACCGAATCCGGCCACGGCGGCCGATCTACAAGGGATCAGTCAAGTGCGCAGGATATATTATAGTGCACAAGCGTTTGCGCAGACACAGGTGC
>DWHO01002011.1:0-14100 GCA_018247575.1 Eurytides lysithous rurik | reverse complement strand
CCCCGCCCGGGGGGGGCCTCCGGCTAAACGTGGGGGGGGGGGGGGGGGGGGTGGTGGGGGGGGGGGGGGGGGGGGGGTGGGGGGGCGGCCACACGGGGGGGGCCTGGACGACGGGCGGGTGACGGTTGGGGTGCGGGAGCTGGCTGCGTGGCGGGGGTCCCCGGGGACTGCACCGTTGGACTGGCGGTGTTACCAGCGGTCGTGCGTGCGATCGTGCTCGCCGCCGGCACGCTCGCAGCGCCTCTCCCCCTCGCCTGCTGTTGCAAACCTTCCTGCAGCCCATGCATCGTAAGTTTCCTTCCTAATCCAATCGCTATACGACCTAAGTACGTTTACTCTTCGAATGATTAAGAACAGAGATTTTTTTTAATTATTATTTACAAGAAAACTAATTCAACTTTTTAGATCAATTCGATAAATCACTAAGCTGTTCTTAGTTTTCTTTCTTAATTAAGTCTGAATAAAGTAGACGTATTTTAATTATTTTGTAAATAATCTACTGGAGATTTTTTAAAGTAAATATCGAAAATATTATATATTTAAACTAATTAATTAATCACACCCGCAATAACAAACACATAGAAGGCTGAAGATGTTCTTTAAAGGCGATTTTTAAAAATTATTAATGAGAGGAATGTTATATTGTTTTACTACCATCAAGCAAGTTTTTATTGTTGGTATATGGAAAGGAGGACCATTCTATAAATGGTCAATTAATGCATGGTCTTAATATTCACTTAATGGTTAAGACCTGGTTAAAGCATCAGGACCATATACTTAACTATGGTATATTTCAGCTGCTATAGTCAATTAAAAGTGGAGAACGTTGTGCAAGAACACGTTAACACGTCGCGACAGTACATAGCATTTTGACACAATTTCATGCATGCGTACAAAACTCGTGCACTCACATGCATTGCCATACAAAGCCAGATAGGTAGTTTAGTGTGTGATAGAACAGATAAGATTGCAACTGTGAGAAATAAATACGATCTATTTTCATAAACTATACACACTCATTACATTTGCGAAGAAATGCGACAAGGAAAAAAATTAAAACCGCCCAAAAGTATCAATTATTCCCAATAACCCGTGTTTCGACGTCCCAAAAGTTTTGTACTATGATAAATGGGTAATGGTATTCAATGTGAGTCAAGCATACGCCAGTGTTGTTCTGTCCTAGTATGTATGATCTTGTTACCTATTGGCATAACAGCTAATGACGTGTAGAATAAACATGATTTAAACAGCACGCCTGTTTCTGAGTCAACACCAAATGCGATGCTTACAGTATTTCGCATCACAGTGGCCATCACACCGAGCGTTTTAAAAAAAAAGAAAGTAAAAAAAATGAAGATAATAAAGAAGTGAGAAAGTAAACGAAAAAAGAAGAGAAACTATTGTATGTAGTGAATGACAGTCGAACGAAAAATCATAACTAGTATCCTTGCATAGTAAGTTGGAAACGGTATCGTTGTGGGTCAATTATAAACGGTAATTTTTTACCTGAGAACTCGCCTGTTCTGGATTACTGGCGCATGTGTTGTGGTCTAACTGAGAAGGGGGAAGAGGGCAGGCATCTAGCAAACAGACAATACACACAACATATATAGTGACCACAGACAACCACTTGAATCTTGGATCACACATCACGAGCATCTAAAACTCGGTGCATATTCTATGTTGCGTGTATTTCCTCAGAGCGACCTACCCCGTGTCGACTAAAGTGATCGGTAATACCAATAAGTGAAAGTAACTAAAATCAAAATAGAAAAATAAATAGGAAAGACAGTCGAATACAAAACGCATATAAAAGAAATAACATCGGCCCAAAAAATACGGTATACTCACACTCCTATTAAAGAATATTCTGAACGTGTGTCCCTTCTGTATGACTCGACAGTATCTCATAGTATTACGGCAAGTCAGATTTATATAAAGGTTGAGTCGATGTCGGTGACTGTGTAATCCAAGATAGTGTTATTCGGCATAGTGTACACCAAGAGTCTTTGTGCTCCGCAGATTGCAACCGGACTCGCTTTCTATTATTCTTCTCGAAGCAAGAACTTTCATGGAAGGAACAGGAATATGTTAATACAGAACTGGTTAATCGGTTACCTTTTTTTCTTTTCTTTTAGTATTTAACTAGCATAACGCGATGCAAATTAGAATTGAAACTCGTCTATTGAGTCCCGTCACAATCGTAACACTGTGTACAAGAAAATGATAGAGTATACCAGAGCGAAAAGGCGAGCGCCTCGCATCAGTCACATAGCAAGTCAAGGTGCAAACATGAAACACTCAAAGCTCTTAGTGGTCCGCATCAGAACCAAAAGTTCCGTCGGACGTAAACGCATTATCAATTCTCAAATTGTTGACAACTAACAATTATATTAACTATTACAGCGAATATTGAAAAGCCCCTTTAGGAATGTTAGATGCAGTCGCGCTTTGATTTTTACGTTTATGAAAATATTTCCCTAAATCATTTACATGTACGACAGTATACAGATGATAAATTTGATGTTGACAACATTGTAATAATTTAAGGATACGCAATACTAAGTAAGGAACAAAGATGCTGCTATAAAATTATGTAGTGTTAGGTAATTATCATTAATATTAAAAAGTTTCGAATGTCATATATGAATAGTTTTATTCCAAAGTTTGAGCTATTTTTATTTTCACACCAGATCAGTGTAAATTTGAGTTACAACATTAGTATTAATATAATATTGGGACAATTCAATGGCATCTTTTCCTACTACAAGATCATGGAAGGTGACGTAAAATGCGATCTCATCTAACATCCCTGTCAGCGTACCGGCGCTACACATTACATTACATCCAGAGTGGAGAAGCGTACCTGTCTTGCGGTGCTGGTTGCGATTGGCGGGGGCTACGTTGTCGCGAGGGGGTGGTGGAGGCCCACGGGCCCCGGGGCCAGGGGCCGCGCCCCTACCCCTTCCAGCGCCTGGCACGGAGGGCGCGGGGGCCGGACCCATTCCTCTCCCGCTAGCCATACCGGGCACACCAGGGGCTCCTGGTCAAAGTTCAAATAAAAACTTAAAATTCATCGCGTATCCCGTCAAATCAAGATTACATAAGAATTCATTACAATAGATAGGACACCATCTCTGCATCTGAAAACGTCTATTTTAAAGTGTACGCAAAGAACTTCTCGATATGTTGCTCACGTGCACAGTAAACTTTTACGTGTACGGTGAAAAAGGTTTTAACTTAATTATCTGAATTAAGAAGGTTCTATTTACGTGAATATTCACCATTTAAAAATAAAAGATATTTAAAAGTTTTTATTGCTCCAATTATCAGCTGTTGAAGCATTACTATTTTTTTTTAATTAAGCGTCGATATTGGCAAGTCAATATGCTTGATAGTGAGCGATACGTTCACAATAACACAATACGATCACATATCGAGGTGTCTGCAAGCTAAGAGCGAAGCCTGTCCTGACCGTTAAAGTAGCTACACTACCTGTTTCGAATCTTTACGGGCAGCGGTGATCGCTTAATATCGGGTAGGCCTCTAGCTAGTTCAACCCTACTCCATAAAAAAACACCAACCCTGACTGGAATGCCCCGGGGGCCCGTACTGGTCGTTAGCTTCTGTGAGGAAGTTGCTCGGTACAAGTCCACGTACGCCATCGATCTCCGCCATGTAGAAACCGTCGTCATCCATCTCCCCGTACACGTGGATTATTTGACCCGTTTGAAAACTGAGCTCCGCCTGTAAGCAACCATTTGTATTGCTTGAGTTATACTTTTTTTTATTTTATAGATTAGGGTAACCCTTTTTATTTGACAGTCATAACAAAAAGGTTATTTAACCTTTTTATAAAAAATATAAAAATTAGTGACGAGCCATCTGATAAGCAGGTCAGTTGACTTGACAGAGCATAGTCTAATTTGAGCTCATCAAAATTAAAAATTTCTCCATCTGCATGCCCTATAATTTCTTTGATAAAATTCAGAAGCTTCAAACCAGAAGAGAAGAGTGCTTGCATTTGCGTTTACGTTACTGCTTGGCGGCAGAAAAACTAGCAATGGTTTTGTACCGCCCAAGCATCAATAGTGCAGTTGCCAGAAGCCTACTCTAGATAATCCGCTTACTCATTTGTCATCATATTTACTAATCCCTTATGATTAATCTGAAAGTTTGTTTCTTGCTTTATCTTTGTTACACACAGCAGTGGATCGGTATTATTCGAGTAATAATCCCTAAGATTAGCATAGATGTAGTTTTTGGGACAGATAGTGACACAGTCTACTTGCTGTAAAAGGAAACAATTGAAAAACAGAACAGAAGATTTTCGTCAACGAAACCATACGCAAGGCCTATTCTTGTAAAAAATAGATCTAAGACTGACGACTTACGTCCGCATCGACGTTCGGACTGAGCTCTTGTGGGTCGTAGTCGTACAAGGCGACCATCCGCCTCACCGGCTGGTTGGCGTACGCGTCGGTCCAACGATCGCGGGGCTTAGCTACTTGACCCGTGGCCTCCTGCTCCGAAACCTCTACCACCATGTTATGGGGCACGTAGCCTCGTCGTCCCCGACACTCGCCCCAATAAAAACCGTCCGCGTCTTTGTCGCCCCAAACCTAGGGTCAAAACGTGCATCAGGTTCCTGATTCCAGAAAGCGTAGTTAGTATAAAATTCTTTCACACCATCGGTTCGTATGAAGTTTAAATGATAAGAATGTCAATGTGTTAAGATTTTATGTGAGTTGTATATAACAATTATTATTGTTTTTTTTTTGCTTAGATGGCGTTACAAATAAGACTGGGACAAACAAATCCAATTATGTATGAAAATCCTCAAATCAGCCGTCAAAGCTAATAATATATAACAATGTATACAATTGCTGAACTCCAAGAAACGATACATTATATCAAAAATGTTATAAAACAACAAGTTTGAGATCATAGGAATATTTGTAAAAAAGATACGCTGTATCAAGGTAACATCAGGAACTATAAGATTAAGTAACTCTAGTAAATAATGAGTACGTATTTTTTTCTTACACTTATTATTCTTAAGTAATGAAATATCAAAAAGCTAAACCTTTATTGTGTCTCCTTCACTAAATGGTAATTCCTCATCACAGCTCTCAGGATTAGGGCTCATAGTTGCTGGATCGTAATCAAACAAAGCAATAAAGTAGCGACTCCTCTTGGACTGTGGATGGCCCTGCACGCCAGGACGAGGGCCTGCAACCGGCCCTCGTGGGCCTGGAGGAGGCCCACCACGAGGTCCATATTGTGCGCCGCCCTGCTGACCCACCTATTAATATGAATTTATGTTCAAAAATCCACCATCTTTGTATCAAACACATCAATAAAGAAATAAAGAAATGGTCAGTTAAAATTTTACAGGAGACAGCAATTTATATGTATAATGTCAACAAAGTTACGCGAATAGGATGGGAATAATTAGTGAGATACAAACAACACAACTACAAACAAATTAAAAAATTTACGAAGGTTGAAATCGATTTACGAGTCTGAAAATATCTCACGCACTAATTAAGAATGGTATGAACCTGGTGGGGGTTAGGAGGGCGGCCCCGTTCGTGGTGATTTCTGGGGGGTGGGTTCTGGTACTGCTGCGGTTGGCCGGGGTATTGGTTCGGCTGGCTACTTGGGAATTGGCCGGCCGGTTGATAGGGGGGTTGCTGCGTGCCATGGTAGGCTGGTGTACTCGGGTACTGCTGACCGGATGGCTGCTGCGACGTTTGGGTCGGTTGGGACGGTTGCTGCTGACGTCCGTACGAACCAACACATTAATAAGGTTAGATTTTTCTATTACAAAGCCAACAGCAATATAACCAAGCTTGTAGCCAATCAATATCTTCATTGTCATTATGCGTTCGTAAGCAATAAGAACTTTACCTTCATCCGGAAAATTAAACTTAAGACATTCCCGTTACACTATTAAAATCACCATGCACAACGAAAGCTAGCGTGCGGCGTATAGTCTTGAAATCACACAGATGTATATTCGTCATGTTATCAGGACGTCCATCGTTCCAAACTAGTTGGCAGAAAAAAATGATAACATCTTAATGCAGCTTAATATTCGGACGTAGCTGCCGCTTAAAAATCCTTATCACGATACATACCAAAGAGACAACGAGTGTATGAGATCTTTTGTTTTGAGTAAAGGAGTTGAAGCCAAGACAACATGCAGGAACACAGATACTCTCTGCGCATGCTCGGGTGATAATGAATCTGTATCGAGTAACATGTGAGAATATTGCTCTCAACTATCTACGACCTAACTGCTTTGCATCTTGCCGAAGGCACTGTGATAACCTGACTTGTGTGGGGGAGTGTACCGGTGTCGTGTTTACAGAACATCGAAGAGTTAACAAGTGACAAGTGAAAATGAGAACACAAACAACGGTATACAAGTGGCAAAACACGTGATTCGGAGACTCCGTAAAAAATCGAAAGAGACAGAGCGTGAAGTGCCAGCACATGGAGAGCACATCGATGACAGTTAGGATTGAACCCAGACCTGCGGGCGGCGTCGCGTCGCCTCGTCCTCCTCGCAACACTGCTCCGTGGCACCCTCTTTAGTGATTTCGATGGCAGGTATCCCCGATTGCTAATAGTACCACATGGTAGGTCATTCAGAATTTTTACACAAACTTCGTTACTATTTAGACAAAACAAAATGAAGTGAAGATTGAAAGGATGGTCCGTGACGAAGGAAACACAGGCGGCGATTGAGGTGTGAAGTCGTCACACCGAGGCTGCCGGAAAAGCAACAAATTCCGTCGAAGCGTGAGAGTATTACATAGTAAAGCGATTGATTCATATTAACTCAGAAGTGATGCGTTAGGCACACTAACTATGGAAATCGTAGAAGTCGAAGTAAAAAGATAAGACTAAGATCAGCAAAAGAATTCGGCATGTGAAGGAAGAACGAAGAGATATCGATTTTTTATATAGTGGTGCTAAGTCAACGGTTGTTTCTTGATACCCATTTCATTGCCTCGCGCGTAGCTTAATGGTATAATGGCGTGTTGACAATGTGTTTCTTGTTCTGAATAAATTATGCATCAAATGTAATGGTTAATCAATAATAAAGTATTTAAACTGACACTTCCTCGCTGCATTGTGAGTAATGTTTTCATTATAATAACACAAATCAACAAAACGTGTTATAATAAACGCAGTAGTGTCTAGCGCTACTCCCTTATGCCTATATCACTTCTAAATATATGTCCATTATATTTAAATCTAACAGTCCCTCTAATATGATTCTTTAAAAAACATTAAAATTTCAGCTACTTTGTCTTCAAGCTTTTTTTTTTGTCTACTATATGAACGTAAAGCATATTCAGAGTAAAATGTCGTTCATATATTACTCATGTAATTGACTACTAATTTTATTAGTGTATCATTACATTGGAATACTGGCACACTGTGTAAAATAGATTTTAAAATTAAATAGGTACATAACATAACAACTAATGATTGAAACTAAAAACACTCCTAAACCACAAAAACGATAATACAAACTGAAAGGTGTATGAAAAACTTTAAATAACAAATTAAAAATAAAAATAATAATAAAAAAGTTTAAAAACGTGTTAAAATTCCTTACCGAAGGGGTTATTTTGTCGAATATACTCTTTAGAAGACCTGTGCCGAATCCACCCGTTTGCTATGGAAAGGTGTAACAGTTATGTGAGAGAGCGAGGTAAGGTTAGGTTAGGTTGAAAATATTTTGATCTGGAGGATACTGTCTGTGTCACAAAGTACAAGCTCTTTATATGTTCTAGTATAAAAAAGTAAAGTAAGGTGTAAGTAGGTTGTTCAGGTATCGGCCAATAGCACTAGAGACTACGGATCTAGTGGCAAGCAAAATGCATTTAACTTTGATCGCTCCGGCCAAGGTGCAACTAGTCGGTGGCGAGTGATCGTCGAGTGGTACCGGACGGCAACAACTACTGGACAGTAAAGTACGCCAGCGATAGGACGACAGTAGATAGTATAAAGAGTGCAGTTTGCAACACCGAATAAAGCATCGTACGCGATATGTTTATCTCATTGAAAGTACCAAAAACTATAACTTCGAAACTAAGATACGAAAAAAGTAGTCTTTGATGATAAAATTTCTAAATCGAAATATCTCTCTAAACAGATCGCTTACGACACAGGAAGAGAGCGGATAACACAACTGTTATCACAGCTAAAATGTCACGGACTTCAAGGAAAACGGAAATATAAAAAGCTCATACTTGTCAATAGAAAAATAAATGGACGTCACAAAATTATGACAATTCACACAAATTTCACGACACTGACTTGCAAACTAAAATAACACAAAGTGCTGTGCCAAAACAACATTTATTAACAGTTTCAAAATATTAATTAAAATTGTTACAAGACGGATATTTAGTTAGAATGTTAAGTAAGAGAAACTGACTTGCAAAATGGCTAGATTCCTTTAATAAATTAATCGATAACAACATTAAAGTAAAGATACAGAAAAGAAATTTCATTGAATCTAAATAAACTTGTCCTCGCAAAATGTATTTTTGCCGCAAACAATTCAAGAGGATTCAAATCTGTGCCAATTGCTTGGGGGAAAATTTACTCTTGTATTGCCTTCGACAAGTAATATTCAAAAGTGACGACGATCGATATTATATCACGAATAAATGATCACCTGAGCCGCTGCATGTTGATCGTGGCGGTTTGTATTTGGAAAGATTTCCTTATCGGAGAGATTTTCGTCGTGCTCAATGACTTGCTGTTGCTGCTGGTATGGCTGCGGTCTCTGTTGACCGCGAAATCCAGGAGTGGGTTGGTTGAGCATAGGCCCCCCTCGAGGTACCCTTGACGCAACTCCTCGGAGCACCGCTGGCGGAATTGGTGTAGGTGCACTATCACTTGACTGGCTATCGCGTGACTTTGTACGTACCTGTAATAAAAATAAAAATCAAAGAAGAAATTACAAAGAATTGGGGAGTTGCAAATCTATAACTTGTGCAATTAGAGCGATGCGTTAGTTAGTTAGTTCCTCTGACACGTTATTAAGCGCAAATATATTGGAAATGTAGCGCTCAAAAGCCTACAGAAGCTCCGTACGATACTCACAGTGACACACTTTGGATTGAGGCCAATGAGTTTGCCAATGTCGATGAGAGCATGGTCACCGGTCGGCGAGTCAACGTCGGTGACCTTCTTTCCATCGGCGTATACCGCGTATCCAGTGACGGGGCCGGAAGCCGGAGGGCGAAGTACCGGCTGCCATGTCACAAGCAGTGTGCCGTCCTGGGGCCCCGCTTCCACCTGCGACACCGCACCAATCACCACCAACAATCCAGCCAAATTACTGAGGCCAATTGGTTTTAAAAATTCCAAAAACTGTTACCAGTTTCGTATATTTAAAAAAATCCAGACTGGGGAAGAATTGACGTCACAAAGGTGGGAAAGGTTTATAGATCGAGGTGATTATTGCTAAAAGAGACGTCATCAATTTGTCCTGGCGCTGGATTTATGGTTGCGATTGACGCGACTTGTTCGAGATTGTCGACCGTGCCGCGTGCTTGGAGGTTGTGATGTTACTTTTAAGGAATAGGGTTGCGAATGTTCCAGTGATAAAATAAATAATGTATAATTATCATCATCACACACTTTGTGAGCGTTAAAAAGCTATTTTAAGTGCGTGTGCAATGAAATTAACTATCGATCGGACACAGGAAGCAGTTTTTAAACCATCGAAGTTATAGTATTTACAAAGAGATGTTGACAATATTATATGTCATATCGAATACAGATAATGTAAAACTCTTGTTTCAGCGAGCAGGGAGTGTGGTTGTAAAGTGTAAAGATTTAGTTCAAAAGCATGCTGTATCACATCATGCGAAATAGGAAAACAGTAAAAATAAAGTACCATAATTTCATTTGGCGGATCCGGTAGACCTTTCGGCAGAGTTCTAAAATCGGTATACGCTCCTGGAGCTTCTTCTATCGGTATTCCTGGCGGACCAGCTCTCAAATGTTTTGCTCTGACCGTGACTCGGTACTGAGTGCTTGGTGAGAGACCAGTGATTGTATGACGATATACACCCGGTTTAACAGTTCGCACCTGAAAGTTTTACGGTTTTAGAAAGAGGACCAATTTAAGGACAATAAAATAAAGTGGTTCGCTTCTTACTTCAACATTATTAACACAGACGACGTGCTGATGGTTGGAGTTCGCTGGCAGCCAAGAGATCACAGCTTGAGAACACGTTACGCCACTGGCCCTGACGCAAGTAGGGCCCATATTGCCAGTGTCCCTACCGATCACCATAGTGCAAGCAGCATCACGGGACGTACGACGAGTTGCAGTCACCGAGCGCACGCTTATCCGATGTGGCTTCGAAGTAATATGAATTGCTTACTTATGACAATAACACGTACACATACATATACAAATTAAGTTCTAGAATACTTCACCGTAAAACTATCAACAAAAGTGCTAGTCAAAAATTAGGAATCTAAGAAGGAACAAATATTCAACTAATATTCAACTAAAGACCACTTACTCGGTTTGCATCTACGCCCTCGACTAAGGCTCGAGTTCGCTCTGAGGCTTTGACCGTTGTTTTCAGGACACCATCGACGTACACATGATAACTTTCGATGTTGGCCTGTTGGACTCCCTCGGGCGCCGTCCAGCCGATCAGCACCGACTTGTTGAGCTGCCTCTCGAGCGTGAGCTGCCTCGGTGCGGGAACTAGCGACGAGAAAAACAGCTCGGCTGTTGAGGTTCGAGGGCAGACCGCGGGAGGGAGTGCAGCCAAGCAGGCGAAGTGCGTGTGACATACGAAGAAGCGTGCAGCGAAGTCCATTCGTTACGGGACAGGTAGGATCGGGAGGGACAAAGGTTCAGCTATAAAACTATATCTCTACGTAAAATTGGTGTATTACGTAGTTGTGATTATTAATATGATCCTCGTTTCAAAATTTAGATACAGCGCAGTGTTTATGTTAAAACATGCAAATTTTAAGAAATTATTAAATATGACAACATTGGTAATTTAATAAAAATGATCGGGTAATAGCTAAATTGTGGAAATAAAAAATCTAATCGTGTTTTGATACTAAGAAATAATTTATTATTTAAGATATTAGTCAGAGCATGAAACTATGTTAATAATCATCTAGAAATATAAGGGATTCTATAAACTGAAAGGATATTTACCATTATCATCATCTTCTGGGCCCTCAGTTATATCCGCCATTTCACTGAGACGGGCAACATCCCGGCTGAGAGACAATTCGCTTATTGCTGTCGTCGCAGTCTCATCCGCATCCCGCAGCGTCGCCACCACGGCCTGCGGGGGTCGCTAATTATTGAAATAGAGCAATCAGATTTTAAAGCCAGCATGGAGCAAAGTTAATATGTTAGCAAGCAGGCTACAGCGTTCGCGAAACAATCACAATTCATAGATTAAATATACCTGATGGAACTCTAACAGATCATCACCGACTAGTCGTTGAACAAAATTAGCGGGTACTAATCCCCGTCGTCCATCAAGCATTTCAGCCTCGAGCATAGACGCATTTGGATCTGGGGGACCCCATACGATTAAGTAGTCACCTGGATTGAGTGACAATTCACCTTCTGCACTTTCGATACTAAAAAATGGAGTAAAGATGTTTTTACATACTCATTACAATTTTTTTTTCTCAATAATGTAATGTTATATTTTATACTTACTCGGGCGGCTCGTAAGCATAACGCGCAAGGTATACACAGCAACGGCCTTTACCTGGAATATCTAACATGTCTACTTGTAGTTCTGACGTTCCTCCGCCATTCATAAAATGGGTATTGCGAACTGCAAATAAGTTGTAACATATTTGAAATAACCATCTATATCACAATGCTCATTTGATTTTAAAATTACTAACCATCAATATCTAAACCAGAATTAGGCATAATTCTTGGTAATCCCCTTTGATTTCGATCATGACTAAATCCAGTGTCTAAACCGGCCAATCTCTCTGTTCCAAACTGGCTATCTAGTCCCAAATTCCATGTAGTCTGATGTGGTGTAACAGGAGTCGCTACTCTAACTATATTCGAATTATTAGTACCGTATCTACCTAAACCGAGATCAATCTCGTCCAAAGGTTTCAACTTAATATTCATCGTGTTTCCAGGTAAGCCCCCAGCGAGTAGAGGATTCGTATAAGTACCAGTCCCCGTACCATAAGCACCAGTCCCCGTTAGGTTTGTATTTAGAGCTCCAAGCTGGGTGCCGGCAGCCAAATTTGTAACATTTCCTAAACCTCCGGTAAGAGATGACTGAAGCCCCAAAGTATGACTCATTGCTCCTGGTAGCGTCGTCTGCACTGTATTTAAGCAGCTCGATAACCCGGACCCAGCCATAGTTCCAGTTAACGTTTGTCCAGTGAGAGTTGATCCTAATGTCATCGCCGAAACATTGCCAGTAATGTTTTGAAGGTTACTCTGGAGACCGGCAAGGGTGCTGGAAATTTGGCTAATGCTGTTAACAAGTGGCGCCGTGACGGGGTTAGTGAAAGTAACCTGGTGAGTGTTGGACAAGCCATATGTGTTAGTTGAGTAGGAAGGTAAAGGATTGGAGTAAGAAGTAGGGTTGTGTGCGCTCATGGAGTAGGCGACAGAGTTGGAGTTTGGTGCGGCAAATTGTCCGGCCGCGTGCAATGACGACAGCGTCGGCATTGTGCTGCTCTGACAAATGGACACGTGGCCCGTCGTACTGGTGTACGAATGAGGCAACGGCGATGGCGTTGGCGAGTGAAACTCTCCTAAAGCCTGATTCGATCCGCTCGATTGCATTCCTGATAACAAGCAAAACATAAAAAATGATTTAGCAGATAGTCACAAGGAGAAAACTTCTTTAAATCCCCACCCTTACCATGCGTTGTAGACCTCGTATGCTCTAGTTCGGCAAGGATCCTATTGTCCTGCTCGATTTTAGCCATAATGCGTTCGATTTCAGAAGCGGGCTGTCCCGCTTGCGTGGACCAGGTGGCTGCAGTAGATGCGCCTCGTGCACGCAACGCTGAAGACAGTTCCAGTTGCAACTCTTCGCATCGCACCGTCTCCAAAGCGGCCTATAAATTACCTTATATTATACTTCGTATATTGTACATAGCTTTTCAGTTACTTTACAATACGTCTGATGAGAGTAACACGTATTCTTTTGCCGTTGCCGTTGTAAGTCGCATGGTGGTTAGTAGGAGGTGCTGATGAAAAATGTTTCAAAGTGTAAATACTTTTAGTTGTAATACATTTATTTCACCTTCTGAACCTGCTTATTTTTGCAAGAAACTTACATTTAATAATCGACTTTTAAAAGGTGAACAGAATTCTTATTGTCGAGAACCACTAATCTTCTGAATTTTTCTCTTATGTATGTTAAGTGATTGATGTCTTCGCATATTTCAAATAATTTTGAGTGTATAGTTATGGTTTATCGCAAGGCTGTTTAAAGCAATAGCTTTATCGCACTGAAATGCGCACACCATCAGACGTGTCTACCTTTTTCTCGAGCTCTCGCACTCGCGACTGCAGCTGCTCCACATTGTGCGAATCGAGCGGCGACCGCTGCGCGGACCGCAGCTGCGACAGCGCGTCGGCGTGCGCGCGCTCCGCGTCAGCGCGTGCTCGCTCCGCGTCGCGTAACCGCCGAGACAGCGCATCCGAGTCCGCGCCGCCGCTCGGGAGACCGCCGTAACCGCTCATCTTCTGTCACAAAACCGTAATTGTTGTTTTTTATGAATATACTAGCCGACCCGGCGAACTTTGTTCCGCCTTAGGGGCAACACGTATGTACGTAGTGTGCTTGAATTTGGTGCTGTGATTTGGGATCCGAAGGAGGAAAAATATACTGTTATGAAAGAAAGAGTCCAGCGCAAATTCGCCAGGTATCTCTACAAGAGGAACTATGGTTATTACCCCTTTCTTTTCCCATCTCTATTCGTTTCTGGCATGGTAGGGCTACTTACGCTGGAACTCAGGCGCAAGCTCCTACTGATTATGCATTACATAATGTTATTGCGCAACCAAGTGGATAATCC
>DWHO01002010.1:0-14101 GCA_018247575.1 Eurytides lysithous rurik | reverse complement strand
CGTGACCCTGCAGTTGTAGGGTCTTCCAACTCGTGGGAACGAGCATTCCCACGGGTGCGGTGCCCGATGAAGCTTTATAAGGCGCCAGCCAAAAGCAAAAACATCAATAATAATAGAATAGAATAGAATAGATACATGGAAATATTATACAACATTATGCAAAAAATTATATCGCACCATATTGTCTTCATTTCATTATTACCTTCACAAATCTTTAAAACCGTATAATAAATGCATTTCAGCAGAGTCGTTAACAACACAAAAGACATTTTTTGTCAAATTGGACCTTCACTTTAATGAGCTGTCGCATAAATGTCTATAATACACATATTGTGTACATGAGGTAAAACACGTGTACGTTGTGACCGGTTTTGTACACAAACACGTCAAATATAGAATGTGTCGTATTTGTTATAATTTATACAATCAATGTTGTTAGCCACACAAGGATATAAACGAACATAATCTTTAGAATTTAAATAAAATTATTAATGTTCTATGTCATATTAATGGCGTTTAACAATAAAAGGGAAATTAAAAATTAAAGCGGAATCTATTTCAATTTGTTATTCATCAACGCTTTTAAAATTTAAAAGAATTTACGTAATATTTTATCGATTAATTCAATTTACATTATCTGGAGCACATGCCATGGTAGGTTATTAAGTGAAAATTTATATTTATAAATGATTGTAAAATTACAGTCTTTTGTAAGAGGATAATCTAATGATAAAAAGACTATTTGAATTAAGGTCACTTTACGGATTGATAATAAATATGTAATGGATTCGTATCACAACAGGGTTTGGAAAATTTTTAACTACTTTTATGTTTTCTTATATTTAGACGATATTTTTTTTTAATAAAAGTAGTTTTCGAATTATTGCACTTTGAATTTGTTTTAAATTTCACCTTTTGGCTTTACTTTCAATATTTTGCTGGATTTCTATTAAAATCTATTTTCAACTTACCCTTAAACTATAAGATATACATTTTTGTGTTTTGTCCAGAAATAGAGCATTTACAACGTAAAAAGCTGTCTATTATAATTCTGTTTGTTTTCTCGAACATTATATCTTAAAGTAGTTTTGCAGTACAAACTTATAAATAAGTAAACCCAAAATTAGTATAACCGCTACAACCCATAATGACTGCGTTAACTCCGAACTAGACTTCGATAATACTTTGGATTTTACTTTGAATGTACATATTCATGAACACACTGAAATATAATATCACAAGCCAAAGCATATTTGCCATTTTTTAAAAGAAAATAAAAATTGATTTTATACTTATTAGGTTAGTGTCTTATCCAAATTACGCACACAAATGAACCATGATCGTTTTCGCATGGTGTTTTGCTGACCAGTTTGACGCAGTTGCTAAGTTATTGACTTCAACGTCACAGGTTGTAGGTTCGATTCTCCACTGGAGACAAATATTTGCTCCCCCCGTTAATTGGTTCGGACCTCGGCGTTTTAAAAATGCTCTTTTATCACAAGATATATCTGTCTTCAAATATGGACAGCGTTTTACAGAGATACTAATAAAAAAATAGCGATATACCTTCTGGTAAGCAGTTTACTCATAAACGCAATACTGCACGAGTTTAATTACTTCGCTCTGTATTGTGCTTATTATCCAATTCAATTCAATTCAATATGTTTATTTGCTAGATAAGGTTATTGTTACATATGGTCACAATAAAGATATCATTACATTACTCTTATATGAGCCCATGAGGGTTGTGGAGGATGCAAATTTACTATAATAGGTTATTAAAAAGTTATTAAAGTAAACAGTAAAATTACAAATTGGATAAAAAGTCAAAGAAGAGATATCAGAGATATAAGATGACACCTGTATGCCCGGTAATTGCTTTACCGGTATTCAATAATTCTTTGCAAAATGTTGCAAATTACCATGGCTAGCGGATATTACTTTTCATCAGGTGAGCCGCTTGGTAGGACCAAGCGGCTCACCTGATGAAAACCTACTCCTTAAAAAACATCGAACATATTGTATGTTTTTAACACGTTGACTGCCGCACGGATTTTCCATGGTTTGTCCGAGGCGCCAACATAAACTTTTCATTGTGCGATGCATACTATGATGATATATAGTTCCCAGGAAATAATACTAGTTATAAAATCGCGTTTGAAGCAATTTTTATGGTGGGGGTCATCAGTGCCCCCCACGACACTGTAGGCAATCTTGTAAGGGCTGCTATAACAAAAATTCAGAGCAGCTAGGAAGAACTGAAGCAAAAAGTTGTACTAAAAAGTGGTGACATATTGTTGAGCTTGCGTTGACTCCCCTTTTCTCTGCTTTGAATGCTACAATCTGACTCATTGCAAAATTAACTGACAATATGTAGATTTTTCAAGTGCTAATAAAATTATTTTGTATGTTCTATATCGCATTAATTTCTTCCAACCATTATAGTAACAATGGTATTATTGAAAAATTGATCAGTATCCATGTATAATATGTACTTTTAATATTGACCACGCCGTAGCAAAGTCGAGTGCCGGCAGTCAACGTGTTAAATATGGACGCTCGAAAGCAAAAACGTAGTAAATGACAAATGGAGTCTTTTTTTTTATTACTCTGTTGAAATCAGTAAATTAAACCAAGTCGATTGGTGTATGTCTGGTGAAAAATTTGGTTTTGCTGGCTACGATATGTAGGAATTAAGCTCACGCCATCAATCCACCTACTCCTTAAAAAAATTGAAACATATTGTATTTGTACATACATAGGTTTGACTGGCCCGTTGGCGTAGTGGTTAGTTAGTGGTTCGATTCCCACCCAGTACAAAATATTTGTGTGATGAGCATAGGTATTTGTTCTGTGTCTGGCTGTTGTTTATCTATATAAGTATATATTTAAAATATATAAGTATGTATATCAGTTGTCAGATTACCATAGTACAGGCTCTGCCTAGTTTGGGATCAGATGGCAATGTGTAAAATGTCCCATGATATTATATATTATTATAATGCAATAGAATGAAATATACTCCGGAACACAAAAAAGAACTAAGATGTTGACAATTATAGTACTATAAATACGAATATGTGTTAATTGGTCTGTCCTTATTTCACATGTTATGGAACCACGGATTAACTTGATTTTTGTCGTAGACAGTTTTGTAGTGGGAGTTTTGTTTCATATATATCTTACACAACACTGGCAACAGACGAAACTGCGAGCAAAACGTGATATAAAATATAGCAGGCCGTTCGGTTAAAGTTTTTGCTCATACTATTGAATAGTGGTGATAATGATTCAATAACACTGCAACCATTATAGAGAACGTTGAAGTGAGACAAGATGGCACGCTATCGCTTGCGGATTAGTGACCGAGCGGACATTTTATCTCGTGCATCTTTCGCATATTTCACAATAAATCGACGTAATATGCACGTACAGTCGTAATATGAAAATATATATATATATATATAGAGAGAGAGGCGTAGGCAGTACGAGATCCTGCTTCTTCGAAACAATTTTTCTGGAAAAATAGACTGCAGCGAACTTCTGTCAAGTGTATTTCTCTCAACGCCATTGTACCGAACTCGACACACACCCCTACTTCACGTACCTTGCGTTACCACGAACTATGCCTTATGTCGCGCTGTTGGATTTGGCTTTATATATGAATGAGTATTAATTTTTTTAAGGAACAATCTAAGTAAATTTGTGAGGCCAAATGTTATGGTCGCAATAAATCTAAGATCTTGTTTCAATGATGTAATAGTGTTAGTGTAAATACAACATCTTATTAATAGCACACATTTCATTATTCTCTATAATCACTTACACCGTAAGCTATCGAGCGACTAAGTGAAAGCAGAAAATGCGTCGGGAAAATCAAGATAAACACTGAAATTTATTTAAATATCTGACGTATTACAAGCCCGAGGGAATGCTAAATGCCAGCTCAATCTGATTTGCGAACCAGACTAATACCGGACGCGCTTGATTACAGGCACGGTAACCGGCCGACGCGACTGATATTTACACAATAAACAATATGTTACAATTTAATTAACTTAACCTTTTTTCGTAGTAAACACCGTTCCCCTATTGTACCAACTGTTACGAGATATCAGATCAAAGTAATAAATATAACAAAAACAGAGATAAGTACTTGTTAAAAATGTAGGGTATTAAAACTGTCAATAATATAAATTAATTGCGTACACTAATTTATGCTAAATAGCATTAAATTCCGTACAAGCATTAACACGATTAATGTTCATGATGAGTGTTAAAACTTTCTCCCAAATACGCAGCAAACAATTCCCTTTAGTTAATGTCACACTAACTGCTATATATTGTTACAATTGAAGCTATTGAAAATCTACGTCGATAATACAGATAACTGATAAGAAAGAGGACTTTCGATATCAACAATACACCGAGTTATCGTGATGCAATACACTTCGAAGATACCCCGTTAATCCATCCATCCATATTATATACTAATTCATCACATAAAATTATAACGCATCAATAATTTGAAAATGTTATAAAGTACCACAAACTCGCTTTATAGCAATGTTTACTATAAACCGAAAAAATTCTTTAGCAAAAATCGAATGCACTGATAACGTTTTAATGAAACGACGTTGTTATCACGAAGACTGTTGCATTTAAATGCTTCTTCAAAAAAATAACTACGAACACGTCAATAGAAAAAAATCTTATTGCGTTTAAAATTAATGGTTTTAAATCGATCACAACATTTTCACATAAGTGCCAACAGACAAAATTAAGAAAATATTGTTTGTTTTTCCATAGGTCTAATTCTTTCGCGGAACTAAGGAATAATTGATCAGTATAATTTTTAGAATACATAATATGTGACGAAGAAAGACCAGCTACATGTCACTCCGAATGAATTATCAAAACCAAAACAAATTTCACTATATGAAACCACCATAATCATGCAAGAATAATCGGGGGCCTATAAAAGTTTAGATAAATCTACATTTTTAAGCAGATGCTCAAAAATGTAGAAGACAAGATTAAAACAGCGACATTATCTTATTTTATCAAAACTCGAATACAGATGTGGGGAAATCAGCTTATCTTAGCGACAAGCGGGCGAACTCGAGACGACCTTGGAAAACAATAAGGCGGTTCCTCTCTGATTAATAGATATTTGGCACGCCGCACACATGAACAATCGCGCGAATTTTGACCCTAAGGAAGCAGACATAGTAATCTCTCTACTCTGCTAAAGAGTTATACTGAGTTTTTAATAGTAATATATGGTAAAACACTTTAGCAGGACTTTGCTAAAGTGTTTATCCTGGAGAAGTATATCGCAGGTACAGCAAATATTTCCAGAGACTTTACTAGGCATAGACTTTCCTATATATCTCGGTAATGAGAGAGACCTCAGAGATAGTTTAAAACTTCTTAATTAGTTTTAAGAACTTAGTGTTATAGAACAACAAAGGCATAATCTCTTCGTATACCTCGTACATCCGACTTCGTATCGTTACTTTACTTCAAAAAAGAGAAAAAAGCCGGACACTTGAAGTTAAAGCTAAGGCAGAAAGAGGTGATGTGTTAGAAGTAAGAGAAACTCATTAGTGCTAGCTAGAATTAGAAACTGCAGCCCTTAGCTAATATGCAGAGTCTTATAAATCCTGCTGAGCAGCCCATTAGAGCTACCTGGTATGGACTAACTTCATGTAACTTCGAGATTTTGTTAAGGGTTTAAAATGTAAAACAATGAGCGAAATAAAGCAAATTGATAGTTACTTCCCAATAAAATATTTTTTACTATTAAGACAACATTTCGTGACTTATTTAGTCATATCATATAATATCGTAATCTCCCATCAAAAGCCTTTATATACCACATTACTAAATCTCCAACAAAGAGGCCAAAATTTCAATACAAATGGAAGGGGCTTTATTTTAAATATTAGTGATAGAGTTTTCTCGCTTATCCACGTAACCAGATTATTTACACACAATAGAATTTAAAGCAATAAATAATCTTTCTCTATTACAGTCTGAAATACGACTGTCTCTAAAACATTTCATGAAAAAAACAGAATCACTTTAAAGCTAAAAATGCATTTGCTTCTCTTTTGGTCTTGTCTTTCCGTCTACTACTAATAAACTATCGTAACCATTTACTACTAAATAAGCTGTCAGCTAGTTCATCATATGGCAATAGAAAATTATGTAATTCTTAATCGTCAAACACTGACAGGGAATTGTCAATAGCATTCGACCCAAGGCAGTGGTGTTATACTTCTCTTAACTGAAAATATAAGGTAACGTAATAGAAGGTATTGTTTACAGAAAATAGAAGTTAAATTATTGTCTATGACTCCGTTGTTTTTTTTTTTATTTTTTCGGAAAATATTAGTGTTCAGCCAATTTCGACTATGGAGCGCCGCATCGCCCAACTGTTTGCGACGACAATTAATCAACGGCCGCCCTAATTAGTACAATAATCGAAATGCTATTGATGTAATTTGGACGATTGGTTCAGCACAGTTCTCTACATTGCCTCGGATTAGATTGTACTAGATCGATCGGATTTCAAATGACGGACCGCGGATCGGGCCACGTGCGTTGTGTATTTATTTTCTTTTACCCTACACAGACCGTCGACATTATATTACGTCTGTTGCTTTTTATTGTCTCTAATGTTAGATTAGTCATACAAATACTTTATGTAAAGAGTACTTTCTGTTTTCTGTTTTTCCATACTAATATAACAAAGAACCTAGATTAGTATGCGGGCATAACGCGCAATGAAACCCACAAAAAAAACTTTAATATCGTTAATGTTTCTTCTTTCTACATGTACTGTACGAACTGCGTACATCGGCACTTTACTAAAAAAATTGTTTGAATCCGCACGAATTTGGTGACACATTTGGATTTGATACAACTATGAATGAGCCATATTTTAACCTCTGAAAATCGAACCTACGATACGGCACATTAGCAAAACACCACCAGTAAGGTCTACAACTTACAAATTTTTCTCAGTTTTAATAGTCGGGATTTTTCTTCTGAACGTATTATTTATGATACGTATAAATTTATTACTTAAAAAAATATTATGTTTAAATAAAATTATATTACGAAGAATTATATACTAAGATTTGTTAGTTTTTTATTTACTGGGACGGAAAACCAGCTTAAGGATGTGCGACGTTATTAAATTACGAATTTTATTTTTTTTTTAATTTACTTTATTCCCAACTTGTTATATAGCCGTCATGGTAAAATATATGATGAATTCCGTAAATTTGTTTTATTAAATAATATACAGTATTCGCATAAATACAAGAAACTGTGATTTCGACATTATTTCTCACTTGCAAGGATTTCTACAGAACAAACAAACGTATACAAGGCGTATCATTTGTTCGAGACAGTGAAAATTAAATGACTTACTCCATTGACCAGCCGAACAGGCGACACCGAAAGCATGCACGCAAAGTTTCAAAACATAATACGGACGTATGTTATCGTGAAGATGGACGTTTCACAAACTAACAGAGGCAACAAAACTTTACGTAATAGTTCTGGCAATTATAGCGATTTATAAAACATTCGAAACAAAATGATTGCAACTTGTATCGAAAAAATTCACTTGTTCAATTGAAATTGTAATCTGAATTCAGAGAACAGAATATGCCTAAAATTTCAAGCTAATATTAAATTAAAGTCACGGCTGACTAATTTTAATCTTAGAAAATGTCGCAAAGTAAAAAAAATGTAATGACGCTTAAACATAGTTGTTTCTCAAAGTGAACGGTAGATAAAACTTTAAACTACCCAACACGTTAAACATATAACGATAAAACCATAAAAAATTTAATTAAATCCTAAGTATTTATATTAACCTAGTGTAGGTTTGGGATTCCCTTGCATGGATTGATTTTAGTTTTGTTTATTTATTTTTCCGGGAAAAAGTAATGTCCAAAAGTACATCCCAAAACCATTCCTATTCTAAGAATAATACCGATTAATCAGCTATCGCATGAAAGGCCAACAAACACACTTTCGCATTTATTATATTTAGTAAAATACTACGACTATTTTGCAATTTGCACAATTAAAAAACATAGGATTTATAACTTACTCATATTCTTTAAAATTTCTTAAATGTATGCGGACATTTGTTATACAACTTAATAAAAATTAGCTGTGAGTTTTTGAACGCTTAATTCATCATCAAAGCACTCGGGGAAAACCCAGAGCAATGACTTCACACACTGCGAATAATTCGGGATGCCGCCGACATTTATAGGAAAAAGATATCACAGAGCAAAACTGTAAAATCATTGTGATGACGTCATCACTGTAATGACGTCTTTGGTGCAATGACTACATTAATTTACAAACATTGTGTTACGTCATTTCCTGGCACTCGATATTCCTGAAAGTGAAGAGGAATTTTGAATCATAATGTCACGGCATGCAGTGGTAATCATTCTGAAAACACAGTTATTCTATGAATTGACATTTAAATTATAGCTGTAATATTTTAACATCGAACAACACAAAGACTACTAATAATTATTTTTCTTTATGAAAAAATAAAAATCGTCTTCAAACAAATCTGGCAATAACCTCAATATAAATTTCTTTTATATAAAGATTCCACGAATATAATACATTTTCGAAGTCTAAAGACTGAATGATCGTCTTATATTTCTTTGATCAAAAAAATCAGATAATTGTAACCCTTCTGTTTAATAATCAGTTCCTGCATGGTGATGAGAACGACAACTACATTCACGTATATAAAGTAAGCCAACCGTGTCATCTTATATTATATAGTCTAGCTCCCAGTAACGCAACTACAATCGCCACAACAGTTGCTACACACAGGAGGAAGGAGCCTCCTAAGTAGCGGATACTTAGGAGAAAGGAATGGGTACAATACCTTAGGAACATGACTTATAAAAGAACAAAGAACCCGAATAAAAACATAGTTTAAGATGAATTCATTTGTATTACAATAGCAGGACTCTCATACTGAGTCCACCCTTTCATTGCCACTGCGGTCAAGCAATACCATCTCCTCCGTTTTAAAAAGCAACGATTCTAGCACAATAAACGGGCCCTGAGATACACATCTTCACGAGACTAGTGCAGTGGTAAACCAAGTTGGTTTTTTACTGTTATAAACAAGGATGCTCTTCGCTTAGTTTTCGATACAAACCAACAACGCAACTCTAGAAAAATACGATCTAAACACACAAACAAACCCCTAATTTTTGAAATTCTTGTCAACGAAGGATCGACAGAGACAATGTACATAACACGTAACGTAAGCAAAACTGCTTACATACTGCCACAATCAAAACACGAAGACCCCAAATTCTTTTTAATCTTAAAAACAACATGCACTGAAATAAGATTTTGTTGTAGTTTAGAGTGATTACTATCTAGAAACAACATCAATATCGACACAATATAAAATGGTTATAAAAAAAACTGCTGCGCTCGCCACACTTATATATGAGGTGGACGATATACGTAGTAACTACGACGACACAAGCCATCATAAAACTTAAAACTAAACATCATATTTTTTTTAATAAAAACCTAATATTTATTGACTAACGCTACCAATATTATTTGGTTGTACTTAATTTAATATGCTACTGTTAAAGAAACCAATGAAATGCGGTCAAGTATATTCATATCAAATACCCAAAGTCACGAATTCGATAGGCCAGCAAAGCCGCTGAAGTTTGTACAGACGGCATGTGTTCTCGTAATAATAGTATAATACCAAAACTATTTTGATACATGAGTTTTTAAAATGACATAATTTACGAAATTCTCCGTTTGTGTGAAATATATTACCCCTGGGATACTGTTTGTCTACTTTCATTATTGTTGGTAGTGGCAATAATTATTAACGACTCAAATTTAAATACATAAAAAAATAGTTTAAAAATAAGTTCAAGTCCCATTTATTATGCTAATATTAATGAATAACAAATAGAAACAAAAAATCCAGTGCAAATACTTTAAATATTACTCTCAAGTTTTGTTGATTTAACACAATAATTTTATGTGGAACTCATGACTTATATTATTTGAGATTTAACGCCTAGTTTTTGTCAATTATTGCTTATTATATTACTTTATATACAAAAGAAAAAACAAACTTACGATCAAAAACGTACTGGCAACAAATGCACCGACCACTGATACACGGCTTATATATAAATAGCGAACTGGCGTCCGTTCGAAAGTTGAAAACTTTTCAAGAGCGGCACAAGCGCACTCCGTCACGGCACCTCGCGGAATGATAACAGTGTCTGCAGACAGCCTAGAGCCGGTCTTATTATAACAACGGCACGATTTTGCACTTGTGAGAGCATAAGATACAGCTTCTGATACCACTTTACCTGCCTGATGGATAATGCAAACATCAACGCAAGCATAACATGATGAATTAGCACACAAATGAGCGTGGCATTCTGAAGAAATAATTAACAATATTCGTTTGAAATAGTTTTTTTTTTTCACTAAATATATAGAATCAAAAGACAAGCACTCGATTAATACAAAGATCAGGCAGTGCGTTCCATTTCTTAGTTTTTTTAACTATTAAAAAAGTGCAATAGCAAAACACTTATTTTTTTTATTTAATACAACAAATACCTACTTTTTTTAAATTATTTATATTGTATAATGTTAACATTTAGAACGAACCGACGGAAGGGATCGAAGAGTTCGAACTGTGAACTTTATAGTGAGGATAGCGCCTAATTTGGAGATGATTTTAATACCGCGAACAATTGATAAACATGAAAAGTCATCATTATCTATACCATATTCAAATCGTATGTTAATTAATGTTGTTTTACAATAATCAGTTTCGATAGCAAATGACCTTTAAATGCATATACAAACACATTTCACACATTTTAGATTGATTCCTTATTCACCTAACTTTACGCGAACGTTACAAGATATCGTTGTCAATCACAAGACCATGTTAAATATTTCCTCTCTCGGAATTGCACATAATAAAAAATAACAATAATGTAAATGAAACAGCATTCTCATCTTGAAATGATATAATACAGTTTGCTTTTAATTTCAAATTGTACAGAATTATGCCTCAACAATTCATACGCACTAAGAAGTTTTTTGACAAACACTTCTTCTTCATTTTCTAATCAAGATTTCGATAAAAATACCGAGACCTTGAATTATTTACATGTGCTACATTGCATATAGGACGCAGAAAAGAGATAACACAAAAAAAAATATGAACTTCATCCGATAAAATTGACACTGCCGAAATATGAAGACTTGATAATAATAATATAATTGTATATATTACAGATGTGTAAACAATATTATATCGAAGAACGGAGTGAAAAAAAATCACTTCAAAATAATTACTTAAATATTATGAAAACTAATGATTTCAGCTAACGACGATTAATGGATCTGAGACAAGTAATGTTAAAAATTCATTGCGATACGACGTACATACAAAATATTCAAACAAGTTGAAAACCCCCTTCCTTCCGTTGTCATGAAGACGCGAGGAAAAAACCCTGAAATCGATGCGAATCTACGTCTACTATGGAACGTTTTACAAATTTATGAATAATGGTTAATCAACTTAAAACAAACAATGTTACACGAGTCAATGGTGACACTGAACATATTATGGTGGAAAAAGTAACAATAATTAGAAAAACCTATTAATAGAACCGTAAATGTAAAAAGTAATTATTTAGTCAGCCATTTAGTTAATGGCAAAAATTACAAAGCAATTAAAAATCGGACATTCAAGAAATGATCGTTTATTTTTCACATTCATTATAAAATAATTTAAATTTAAAAACGTAACACATGTCATGTCTACATTAAGAGATTAATTACGGTCCGTTAAAATCTTAACGAGCCGTCAGAGCTATAATTGAAATTAACGATAAAAAATATTGAAACTTAAGATTAAAAACGTTTAGCAAACAGAGTAATGAGAATACATCCAGGCTAAAACTGAGAATGTCATTGAACCCAAACAATAATTCCAATAGACTCGTCCTTGTTGAACAAAAACAGCTTTTCTCTTCCCTTCTCTCTTTCTCGCTTGATTGCGTGACGTCATTCGGCATTCATCGACACTAGAATTCTAAATCGTGACTTGCAAAATTTCAGCGTTTACGCCAACTTGTGCAATCTCTATTTCGGTGCAATTATGTGTAACGAGATTTTTTGCAATATGTTATGGAAAAATAGCATATATATAGCACATATATAGCTTTAATTCAATCGACGATGATTTAATAATAACTTCTTGTTTTAGTCAATGTGTGGTAATTAAAAGTAACAGCCTATATATATGTCTCACTGCTGGGCACAGGCCTCCTCTATGTGGCTCCTCCTAATGTGTGGTGCATTACTTTAATTCAAATAATTTCACGGATCGCGTTCAATTTGTTTTAATACGTTACTTTACATACGAATGAAACTATTTAACGGATGTTAAATAGTTTAATTCAACAAATACCAGAAAAGAAGTTAAGTAGAACCGAGTTATTTCACAACGAGCGATTGCATAAAACACTTGAAACACAAATATTGAGTGAGAATAACATGTTAAATATATCTTTTAGCTCAGCGCTGAGTGCCCTCTCGGGTATATTTAAAAAGGAATATATTAAAAATAAGTTAAATAATAATGTACTAAAGGAAGAAGTTTTACATTTAGATATATTTTAGCTCATCTCTCTACAAGCGTTAATTTTGACGCTTATTTCCAGCAACCTGAAAGTTGCTGGAGATAAGAGAAGATAAACCAGTACGGATCAATTTTGATCTGGAAATATTTATTCAGTATAAACGTCTATTTCTTTTTCTTTGGCGGACGGGTGTTTATCCTCACAGCCGTAAGGACTATTTAAGTTTTGCAAAAATAGTTACCGCGTGAATTCGCTAAGTATAATCCAAACTAGCGATGCGACTCGAATAACATTTTGTAGACTCGAGTATTCGAACTTTGGAGTCACTCGACTAACTATAGTGACTTACATACTGATCTCTCGAGTGTAAGAGTTGGATTGTTTTAAGTTTAGTTTCGACGAACATATAGTATCTTACGCAGACACCAACACAAAATTTACACAATTTTTTTTAGTATGTTTAGAATTAAATTATAAATATTTTTAATTACTTTTCATATATGAAACAATCAACACATATGTCGCACGCAAATCAAACTAATATATATTTACGCGCAAAATTAACTCTCTTCCTGTTTTTTTCTGACTTATTTGACGCACTGACTTAGCTCTATAGGTTCGAGTGCTAGCAGGCTTTAGTCAAATTCGTTTTCACTCGAATATAAGTTTGTTATCTAACTTTTTTTATTCACTCAGGGTACACAAGTAAAATCCAGGCTAAACTCGCATTACTATTCCAAACCGATTGCGGCACCAAACCCGTATACTGGTTGGGAATTAATATGACGATAGAGAAAACAAAAACAGTGTACTGATATCAGCCATCGTATATAATAAATCTTACTAAATTTAATCCATAATTTTGTGAATAGCGAATTGGGAAAAAGAAGACTCTCTTAAGACAGACTCTTTAAGATTTTCTTCCGATCTTAGTGAAATATAATATAAATAACAATTTATACGTGACTAAGAATTCGTGATTGTAATGTTGGGAGCAATTATTTATAATTAGGTTTATTTTACATATGTATACTTAACACAATACAATTTTTATAATACCTTTTAAAAATTTCTGTTTTGACCAAGCAATAATAGACTTAGGTAAACTTTTACTTTCTTTATTATAAAGAGTGACTAATCAAAATGAATTTTTTAAACTGTAGTCGTACATGACATGCTGTATCAACAAGGGGGACTAACATTACGCGAAATGGTCTAAATATAACAAATAATATAAATTTAATTAAAGAAACTGTCACTAAGGAATTTTAAACGCAATCAAAGTCATAAATGCATTGTTTCCGAAAATATGAATCAGTCCACTGATATGGCACCAGTCGACCATTACAAAATATACAGTGCGAGCTAGGCATGTATCGAGC
>DWHO01002009.1:0-14102 GCA_018247575.1 Eurytides lysithous rurik | reverse complement strand
ATTCAAAAATGTTGGTTTTAAAATTCATTAATTGACATCCTTAGCAAAAACTATACTTAAAATTAGAAAAAAAACTGGCCCGAGGTCAAATTTTCATCTGCAATGTGACTATCAAAATATTTGCCCACCCCTGGTCTACACAATCAAAGGCTTTGGATAAATCGCAAAATACCCCGATAACTTTTTGCGATTTCTCCCATGCGTCGTGAATATGCTTAAGCAGCCTAGCACCGGCATCCATCGTTAATTTACCTTTGGTAAAACCATACTACTCACTATGCATGATGTAATTTCTATAGACAAACTCTGTTAACTCGGCTTAAGATTATCTTTTCGAAAGCCTTGCTTATGTACGGTAGAACAGAGATAGGTCTATAGTTGCCAGGCTCAAGTCTATCGCCACTTTACTTAAAAACAGTGTTATGTTATGTGTATATCATGTAATTATGTATTAAAGTGTTATCTCTAATGTAATAAGCGAACGATAATTTGATAACTTAATTTTATCAAGACTGATGTATTTTTTTAATCTGATTTATGTAACGATTTATTTAAAGTTTAATAATATCTTAGCTTTTAATATTTGTTTCGTCGACCGCCTACGCGCTTTGAGAATTAATTGTTTTCCAGCGCCACTGATAATTTTTTTAACACTATCGCATCTTAAAAATCGATATAACTCGAATCATTATAATCATTATTTAATTACAGAGTGCTAAATCAGCCTCATTTTGTCCGAGTTAAAATTTTCATTTTAATTTTTTTTTTTCATTTCAAATTTCATTTCATTTTCATTTTTGTCTACTATAATATTATCCTTTAAAAGTTCGACGTCGAGCTAACAATTTCTTGAGTATGATGAGACTGGTTACCTTGTCCTGCTCGTAGTTCGAGAGCATGACGAAGAGTTGGTAGGCGGCCCCGACTTCCGTGCCGCGAGGCACCAGCATGTGCTGGGGCCAGCCGCAGCCGCAGTAGTTGAAGGAGGCGAGGCCCCCACTCCTCGGGTCCTGGCCGTTAGGCCTCAGGTCGCGGAACGTCTGTTCGAATGGAATGGTAACAGACGACTGGCTGGATTCGCGGACGATCCTGTTCGCACCGGATTTCACTGTGACAAGCAAAGTTTTTTTTTAAATGAATTAGCGTTATTATCAAGTCTGATAGTATGGTGGCTACATACAACTCCAAATTCTTGGATGGACATGAAAAAAGTCGATCTCGGCTTCTCGTCGACGCCATATAGCAGCGGCTTTGAGAAATCGTTATAGGTCGGTTCAATGTTACCGACTTTGCGCCTGATCTCGCTCCGGTCGTGTGGAATAACCAGCCGTCCCATTGGGCTATGAGAATAAAGGAAAAGTGAGTGTACATGTGTTTGGACAAACGTTTATGCACTATAATATATCCTGCGCAGTTGGTTGGCTGCCGTCGCCAGACTCGGTCGGAAGATATTACTACATTCGTGTTACAAAACGGAGTGCTTGTTATTAAATAAAAATAATTTCAACACTGTAAGACGCCATAAGCACCTTCTGTATTGGCCAGTGGGTAGATATTATGGACATCTCTGGACCTCTAATGACTTAATGTGTTTTGTTACTATTCACCGTGTAAAGTATACGAAACGTTCCGAATTAAACAAAAAATATATGTATCTGTCAATTGGTATTATTAATAAGATCAAGTTGATACAAATGTATCTGAAAGTGGTAGGACTATGTTGCAGAGTCCGCTACTGCATTGACATTTATACTTCCGCCAAGCAGTAATGAGTAAGCACTGATATTTTCTGGTTGGAAGTTCAATGTTGCCAGTGAATTATTGGTTATAGAGATTGACAGTCTTGAATCATCGAGTTATTAGCCCAGCGCAGTGCCGTGCATGTTTTATGTTTTCGTGTGCGCGTTACTGGCCATCAAGCGCACTACATGCTCGTCTTCCAAAAAAAGTGATTCAGGTGTTAACTGGCAACATTGCTTACGTTCTACGACGAAGCGGTCCATCTCGACGAACATCTTGCGCTGGTCGGAGAGCATCCAGGGGAGGTTACGCTCGTCGAACTTAGGCGCGATGAAGATGCGGACGGTGGCGCGGCGCGCATTGCTGCCGTTGTTCACGTTGATCCTGCAACATGGGATTTTTCACTAACAATCTTTTTATTATATTTGTTTCTAATATTTCTTTGACGACTCGCGAGATCTTTGACGACACCGAAATCAGCGGGTCAACGTCTACTTTAAGTTAGCTAGATTAGCTAGTTAGTTCAAATTTTTAATTAAAAATCCGTATAACAAAATTAAACTACGCTTTATTTGGAGGATTTTATCACGGTGCATTTGGAATTTTTACTGTTTCAAATATTTTGCATTTATAGCTTTGGTAATCACTGTGATTGATCCGTAATGAATAGTTTTATTTTATAACGCGTAAAACGCTTTATATGTCACGCAATGGCGTAGTGCATCAGTTTGTAAAATCATACTAGCTAACGTAGCTATAAGCCAAACAAAAAACCGGCCGATTTCCATACACCGTCCGGCCAATTAGTAAGGAAACCTTGAACACTCACACGTAACGGAATGGCCTGTGGTTGAGGTGGGTGAAACGGGCGAACACCGAGCCGCGGTCAGAGAAGTCCAGGCCGCGCGACAGGTTCACGTCGCTCATCATCCAGTAAGTGTTGAGTGTGTTCGCTTGGCCGCCGTCGCTCTCGATCGCGGCGGAACTCACGGTCACGTTGGGGTTCTCCAACTGATTGAGGTTTAGAGTGTAATTAAACCCTTCAGGTGTATTTTTGTTCTGAGGCAGTGCTTTTTTTTTTATTTAACAAGCAACGAGCATGTTGCGAGTATTCCATGGAGGCCGTCTGGAGGCCCAGAACTCAATGTGTCCTACATCGACCTTCAAGTCCTTCTAAGTTATTTATTCTTTTGAATTTTGAACATACAACTGTTATACAATCTAAATTTAAAATAAATTATGAAGTCAATATTAGTAATGAATATAATAATTTAACGGCCTATACAAACCTCAGTGCGCCTGTAAGAACTGACATTCGAAGATTCCTTGTATCTTTGGAATAAATCATCGACCCACGCGTGCCAACGATAGAAAAATGGATCACGCATAGTCGTCGCTTCGTCAGCTAAAACACTAAAAGATTCCTGAAAGGAATAAATACGTTGTGTTAAAAAGAATCTTAAATTTCTAATCATTTTGATAAAGACCAGTTTAAGATCACTGGATTAAATTGAATTAAACCTGGTTTGTTTTTAGGTTTAATAAAAGTATTTTGTTTATAAAGTATCAAGTAGAACTAAAGTATACCGAAAGCTATAAAGGTTTCAGGCCTTTTTTTTCTTATAAAGTAAAATTATAAAAGTAATATTTTATGGTCAAAGCATTTTCTTACGAGATAGCGATCGTTAGGATCGTGTATATACGCCCCGAAGCTATGGCCGTTGTTGTGAACGCTGCCATACAATTCTCTGTTAGGTGATAGGATACTAGATTCCACCATGTTGCCTAAAGTGTCAATATCGAGCGCCTGCGTTGTTCCATTTGGCTGAAATTACAATAAAATTTTAAATGTATAATTCCAAGATATACAACCGACTATTAATGAACATGTCTTGATAAATGTCCTCGTTACATCAATTTTTAATAAAGTTACATAGCCAAAAATATGATTATCAGCTTTCCCTTAACATTGCAAAAGTTTTAAATTAGAGAATTAAATTTAACGTTAGAAGTTAAAGTTCATACCAATCGAACCATTCCAGTGGCGATTGCCTCTTCCAGATTTCTTCTCCAACGTTCCATGTCGGAAATGGTCACATTGAGGCCATCAACAGGGCGGTTTAAATCCTGCCAGCGCATGTTGGCCTGTCGCGGTGGATATCCTCGTGATGACGTCAGACTGTCGAGTTTTGAGAAGTAAGCTTCTGGAATAGGTTCCCTCCAATTACTGAACTTCTTTGTTCTAGGTAACGAATTGTTCAGACGTTCTCCGTTGTAGCTGTAAAATAAACAATAAATACAAATTTTCTTAATTAAAATGTGGCAGTAATCAATTGAATAAAAACCTTTACCGAGCTATTATTTGTTGATGCATGTAAAAGAACAATTCTCCACGACGATCTTTTGCGACAATCCTTCTGTCACTAGCAGTGAATGGATATACGAGATGCCAATGCCAGTGGTGCAAATTAACACCAATATCTTCACGGAAGTAAGCCAAGCGATGTTCAACATCCAAATCCGTCGCTGTATAATCTCTCGGAATTATAACAGGTATGCGCTACAACAAAAGGTATTAATATATATCTATTTTCTTTATTTAGTTTTTATGCGGTGCAAAAAGGAACGTTGTTCAACTGTCATTTTTGTTTTGCAAACCCGTTTTACAATTTACGCATAATTTGCTTAGGGAAAACTTTATCAGGACAAATGTTTTAAGGACAAATGTATGGGTAAAGCTAAAATTGTAATATAAAATCATTTTATTAATGTTGTGCTCGTTATGTCATAATACTAGTTAGAATAAGAGAGGCAATTTTTTATAGTACCTAACGAAGTACTTTTTGCTTATGCCTGGTAACGAAACGGGATAATACGCGAAAAGTCACGTAGGCCACAGAAATTTAATCGCGCGTGTTTATGTTTATATAAAAATATAACCCTATAAACTATTCGAAAAAGTTAATGTTGTTTTTAAATTATGGAAGATTTATTACAAAACCCAAGTGTTGTAGTTGTGCGAGCAAAGCCTGAAGGTCAAAGAAAAACTTTTAAACCAACTATACGTTCTGTGAATAAGATTCCCGATGAATTATTGAACGACCCGCTATTAAACAGGGCATGCGAATCTCTTCCCCGAAATTACAATTTCGAGATTCACAAGACAGTATGGAGAATCCGATCTATTGACGCGAAAAGAGTTGCCGTACAGTTACCTGAAGGTAAGTTATTGAGTCTACAGACTGACTTATTGTCGAGAATTTATTAATTTTTATGAATAAATAAACTTTATTTCAGGTTTGACAATGTTCGCCACAACGCTTTGCGATATAATTGAAACTTTTACTGAGGCTGATACTGTGATAATGGGTGATGTGACTTATGGAGCCTGCTGCATAGATGACTTTACGGCTAGAGCTCTTGGTGTAGACTTACTAGTGCATTATGGACATTCTTGCCTTATACCAATAGACCAAACAAGTGATATAAAAGTTCTTTACATTTTTGTTGATATAAAAATTGATCCATCACACTTCTTAGAGACAATTCAACTTAATTTTCCAAAGAAAACACATTTAGCTATAGTTAGTACTATACAATTTGTTACAACACTGCATTCTGTGGCAAAGAATCTTCGTAGTGATGACTACATAGTAACAGTACCTCAATGTAAGCCATTATCCCCAGGTGAGATTTTAGGTTGCACTGCACCAAAGTTGAGCTGTGATGTAATAATATATTTGGGTGATGGTAGATTTCATTTAGAATCAGTAATGATAGCAAATCCCGATATACCAGCATATAAGTATGACCCTTATGAAAAAAAATTTACATCTGAAGTATATGATCATAAAGTGATGCAAGATAACAGATATGACCAAATGAAAACTGCTGAGGGTTCTCATAAGTTTGGCCTAATATTAGGCACATTGGGAAGGCAAGGGAGTACAAAAGTATTGACCAATCTAGAGAAGCAAATTCAAGGTTCTGAAAAAAAATATGTGAAGATATTATTGTCAGAAATATTTCCTAGTAAACTTGCAATGTTTAGTTTAGACGCATTTGTACAAGTAGCTTGCCCAAGATTGTCAATTGACTGGGGAACTGCATTTCCAAAGCCGTTACTTACACCATATGAATTTTCTGTCGCTTTTGGTAATTCTAAATGGTTAAAAGAAGATGGAACTTATCCTATGGACTTTTATTCTAACAACAGTCTAGGTCCATGGACACCTAATTTTAAACCTGTATTATGTTCTGGAACTGATAAAAAATGTGACAATTGTTGTGGGGGTAAAGAGAAATGATGTACTTACAGGTGTTCCCTTTGGTATTACGGCCGCTGTTTCTCTTGCTTGAGCAAACACTTGAGAATTCATGAATTTAGATGGGAAGGTCTCTGCAAAGTTCTGGATGCGAATATTCTTGGTGTCATTTCTGTGAAATTAGTTTATTTTAATTTCTTGAACAATGAGAAAGTTCAAACTTATCTTAAGTTTATGTTTGTGGGTGGAACTTACCTGTGCATTAATGCCACAGTGAAGCAATAGTTAAATAGCTGAGGGTTTAAATTCACTCGGGAATACACACAAGTTGACAAGAAGTCCTGAAGATCATTTTCGGGAACATCTGATAGGAGTAATTGTATTTTATTTAGCGATTGTTTTAAGTTAGTGTAATTTTAACTTATATATTTAAATAAAAATATATTTTATATACAGATTTTATGTTTGATTTTTAGTTTATTAATTTAAAGATGTTCATCTTTCTAAAATGTTTACATATGGTAAGATCATTGTGGGTAATAAAAAGACCTCATCTGCCTGTCCATGAGGGTGTAAAATAAATATTATGATAGTAATAGTTTAAAAGAACTGATTTTCTTTAAAATAATAATATGGGTATAAAAATGTTGTATATCATATAATGTTAAATGTTATATGGATACTTATTACTAGTATCCATATAACATTTAACATTATATATATATTACATATATATAGTACTTAAACTACTTATAAAAAATAATATTGCAGAATAATATGTCTTATAAGACCCAAGTTAAATTGCGTCGTCAAATTCTTATGTGTGTAATTAAGAAATTTCGCCCTTTGATAATCAAGTACACACTTAAAACCTTTGGGAGCTGTTTTTTTAATTTTTTCCGATAAGTCTACTTTGTTTTATTCATTTTTTTTTTATTTTGTAATAATTACATGCCCGAGCCTTACAAATTGGAGGTCGTGGGTTCGGATCCTACGGAGGATACCGATTGCGTTGTTGTTTCTTAGGTTAGGGCATTACGGGATGATTACCCAACTGCCTGAAAAATAAGATAATCCGTGCGTCGAATGGGCATGTAAAAAGTCAGGCCCGATTGCTTGACGTCTTCTAACGGTGATTTGGAAGAGTCGTTACTAAGAACTGGTTTAATTTCACTCCCTCTGCCCCTGATCACTCACGTATCCGTCCCATCAGGCTGAGAGTAAAGGAAGAGTAAGACGTTTGTGCACTACAATATATGCCGTGCTGTTGGCTATCTTGTAAAGTGGCCGCTGCGGCAGATATCGGTCGGGAAGACAATAATATGTGTTGCATACTCAATTTAATTTTACTTGTTGAAAATTCGAGTATGATGCAACTCTATATATGGTATACCTTAAGCTTCGTCGTATTCGGATTCATTGTGACAATTGTCGAGTTCTTGTGTCATATTAAGTGTGAACAACTGTGGACGTTTACTGCATTCGTAGTGGACATTATGTATGTATTTGGTATATTTTTGTTAAACTCAAAATTTAACTTAAATTTAGCTGTTAATTTAAACTATTAGTTTCTAAATTCCCAAGGAGGGCAGGAGGGCTTGATGTCAGGCAGGCGGCCGGTCGTAAAACACACAGCCAAATCTTAACACAACATGAATCGTGAAAATACATGTTGAGCCGATCCCACCTAGTGCGATAAGGGTAGGAGAAAGAAAAGAAAAAAACTCACTCATTAAGACATCGATGACCTCGGTGGCCATTTCTTGATGCTTTGGCAGGAATAACGAGAAGTCGGCGTCCGTAGGCAGTTGAGACGCTTTGGGGAACCTTGGCAGCTGGGCCAAATCCTTGAGGGGGATGGTGTCGCCAGCACTGTCGCCGAAACGGTTGTTGAGCTCGATGCCATCGTTCTCATATCCCTTGGGCTAAAATTTTAAATTATAATGTTTCCAATTGTGTTCTTGTATGTAACCAAATGTTGAAACAATAAATGCAAGAGTGCGCATGCACGGTTGTAGGGAAAGGAGTGGAGTACAAATTTCGTTGATTGGTGCAATGGATAATTATATATTTTTTTGTGTGATGTAGATGTCATAAACTCACAATTTACCGTCAATATATGTGTATATAAATATCTTTGTTTTTGGTTAGGTCTTTGGAAAGTTAAGGTACGAAATGACAAATTTTGCTAAAATCATGCAAAAACAAATATGTGAGGCTTTTTTTCTTAAATTGCAACCGTAATGTTTTAAAACGGGAGGTAATGTTTTAAATCAGCCGTCTATAGAAAAAAAGAGTAAAGAAAAATTCTTACCAAATACTGTTCCGTCAGTTGGAATACGGTGTCGTTCTCCCCCTTTGGTGTAATAAGGGTTTCGTTGGGACGGTCGAAAAGCAATTCTATGCCTTTGGCTACCGACATTTTTTTTTAATTTATAAATGCACGTTCCTGTTAAAATGGTAGTCACTTCACAGCGAGTGTGAAGTGGGAATGTTTGTATGCTCTCTGCTTCGGGTTTATATACTGCATTCCTGATTGGTTACGAGCGGAACATGCTTGCCGAGTGCAAAACCGCAAAGGGGAATTGATAATGCCCTGTGAGAACGTTGCAACAACTGTTAGGAAAATAAATAGATGATTGCTATTGTTTATTTCAGTTTGATTTTGCTTACAGTTTGGGTTTACTTAAAATTATAACTTGATTGTAAGCTAAAATATTAATAAATATCGTATGTTTTTACATTTGTAACACAAAAACTAGTAAAACTTTGTTTGCTCCCGACTTTTTATTTTTTTTTACTTTTCCGCGATGAAAAACCAGCACATGTTTGTTAATCTCAAAACCTAGTGGCGGTACTTTAGGTAGGCATAATTCCCGCAACGCTCAAATTTAAAAAGAAATTATTCGGGATTTATGTGCTAGTTAAGATTTATAGTTTTTACCCCTTAGTAGGTCAAGCCGGGCTTCTGGGCTTGTATGGTAGTACCGCCACTAGACCCAAGCAGGATGGAACAGGTGCAGTTTAAATACTGCAGCACTGAGTTGTTACGGACCAGCGTGTCGCAAGAACACGACCACGACGACGAACAGACGCACGAATAAACTATTCAATTATAAATTCACCATTTCTCATAACAAAATACTTACATAACCTGGACATCCAAGGTGTTTTATTAATTATCAATGTATTTTCATGTCTGTAATTTAGACATCGTTTGTCATCGCAATTTACAAATAAACACAATTAATTATAATTGATTTAGTTTTCCTCGTGATTGAGTTTGTACGCCAACAGCCTAAATTGGTTTAACTCTGAAGCTTTACTACGTATTAAAAAAAATTTAAAAACAGAAAATTTTTCGATCCTCAATGACGCATAAATAGTATTTGAATAGGAAAGTCTTTCCACGGCTTAATAATATTATGTTGATAAATAGAACCTTTTAAATTGCAGTTCTTAATTGTAATCATGTTTAGTTCGTTATTTAAAATTAATTAACCCAGCAGATGTAGTCCTAACGTTTCTATCTCACATCTATTTTCATAGTTTTATTGTAGTATAGATATTTGAGAACTCTCAAATATCTATACTACAATAAAACTATCAACTGCTCAACTGACTTAGACCCAATGTTCTTAACTTTTATGATAAAGAAATTGCAGTAGTAACTATATCGACGGTAGGAAGATATAAATTAGCCAAAGATTTTAAGTAACATACTAACGACACTATATTGTCCAGTACCTGTTATAATATTACGGAATGTAGATCTATGTAACATTTTATTGTAATAAAACATTACAATTAAAATATTAACGTAAATGAAGAATTCGGTATCATTGATGAGCGATTTCTTTTCAGAACTGATTTTATTGAAAAAGTTATATCGCCGAGATGGCCACAGCAATTTTGCTTAAAACTTGATTATATACTTCTTAGGTCTTAGGGAGTAAAACTCCTCTTCTCTCATCAGTATGCCAAAGCGAGAAAAATGAGCAGTAAAGTTAAGTAGACCGAACTCGGTATGACAATTTTGAAAATGTATAATTTTGCTTCAAGGTCTTATGTTTATGACGGTCGCGGATTGGACAGAGATAGCTAGTTTCTACGTTTTGTCCATATTTCACGGAGCTTATTCATTCTCAAAAATGATTTTACGTTATGTATGTATCCCGTTCTAAGATGTGTATATAATTCCCTATTATGTGTATATACCCCGTTCGTAATACAGGGAGGAGGAAGGAGCTGCCATGTTGTCATATAGTTTGATAACATAACATGTTTGTCCGTGGCACATAGTTTTTTTCCTTAAAGCGGGCGTCGTATATTTATATACACACCAACTGTCATATCTCGGCATATTGAAACGGCAGTTCACTATTGGCACATGCGGTAAGTCGATTGTGGTTCTCTTTATCTCTGTCCGCCAAATTGCTATATTGCGAATAAAAACGGAAAACACGTTTTGAAATAGCTCGAAAGTGTTACCTATCTATGCTATAACAAAATTTTTGAGGAAAATGGTAGATGTTCCTTGTTTAAAAACTCGAGAACAATTGAATATTGAATGGTTGGACCCTTCTTGTGATATTTAATGGAAAGGCCGAGACGTTTTCAGGGTCAGCTGGTAGTGTAATAAAATTCTAGAGGTTTGTATGTTTGTTACGTAATAACTTGATGGCGACTAGACCTACATATATTGATATAATTCATATTAATGCATAGATGTTTCTTGATATTAAGTTAATTAGTTCTTAAGTTATCTTCTGATAGTCGTTGGGGAGCACTAGTTGGTTCATCTAATCTATATGATATTATAGCAATCGTGGAAACTTCTACACCTTAAAACTCTGTTTATGCCTACAGTTTCATTAATTACGGGGTTTTTCTTACTTTAATTTACTTGTAATACAAAATTATACCTATGATTTTAGTCATAAATTTAATATGAGGAATCGACTGACGCAGGCTATTTTCAACTTAACAAAAGCGGAAATAATTTTTTCCTGGTTTAATAATAACCTTTAAAAAAAAAAACTAGGAATCTTTTCTGTGTGAAATAAATACAACAAAATTATGTATAATATTATTAATATCATAATTATCCTAATACATAGAAAATTCGTTCGAAAGTTGAATAAGTACAAGCAGTGGCGGTACTACCATACAAGCCCAAAAGCCCGGCTTGCCCTAGTAAGGAGTAAAATTTATAAATCTTAATTAGCACATAATTCCCGAATCATTTATTTTTAAATTTGAGCGTTGAACATATATGGTATGACAATATCAACAATTTTTCATGACGTTGCTAATTTAGTATTTTTTTTTCGTTTTAAATTTATTTTTTAAGCTTAAATACCCTTTTTTACATCAAAATGGCTTATAAAGTAATTATAGCTAGTAAAATTATATATTTATATCATATTTGAAGCAGTTAACATGGTTAGGTAAAGATATATTTAATGGTATGTTTTTTAGTGAAAAAAAGTGAGTGGTTCAATAGTTCAGAGGACTTGGCAGCGACAGTAAGCGATTGGTTCGATCAAATGAGCCAGGTATAAGTAAAAAATGCGACGAATATTTATCACAGATGACTGTTTTCTCGATGATCCAGGCGTTGAAAACGTAACGTGCCAAATGTTGTAAGTCTAAAGGTAGTAGAGCTACGCTGCTGAATGGGCCGGCTCGTGTCGGACCACGGTACCACGCACGACCTCAGAGAAAATCGGCGTAAAGTGGAAGTGTTCGGCGAATGAGATGGCCGCTGGCCCATTCCCCACCCTCCCCTTTCTCCCTCTCTTGCTCCTCCCTACCCTTCCTTTGTCCCCTCCCCCTTCTACTCCCAATTTCCTCCACCCCCTTCTTCCCCCGCTCACTTCAACTCTCTCTCTATTTCAACCCCCCCTAAAAGGGTGGGGTACTTGTCTAGTCAATCAGAATTCTTCCACAGAAAAAAATCTACGTGTCGTAAACATTTTGTGACCATGTTATAAGGAAAACAAAGTATTTGTGAAGTCTGAATAAGTAGACATTTGCGTATAACGCAACCTTGTTCCGTGTGGGATTGGCGCAAAAATGCGACACGCAAGAGTGGTTAAGGATGTAACTTTATAATGGTAATTTATTAATCAGGAAATTTTCATTTTAATCATTGATGATTCGGTTAGTGTTAGGTTATTTTTTATGGAGTAGGATCTAAAGGGTCAAGCAGCTTACATGGTTAGCAATCATCGTTAAAAGGACCTAGAAATGTGTTGCTAGCGCTTAATGTGGTAATATGTATTGACAAATGTGGACTTTAGCTCATTCCTCGTTTTTTGAAAATTTCCTGAAATAAATATCCACCTATGTCACTCATGAAGACTTAGCTTAGTTTTATCCGCATACCAAAGGTATGTCAAAATCACACTGATCCGTTGCTGCGGTACAAAAGTAGGACTACTAACATAACGAATACAATTTCAGAATTACGATGTTCAATAAAATATTGTCAATGAAGAGAAAAGTTTTGAACTACTTAGTAAGTTGCCGCACTCAGCGGCACTATCCTGTTATGGGCAGGTCCTAATGTCATAAAAAGGTGATATCACTAACGGGTACAATGTCGAACTGTAGGTTCGCACCAAAAATATTCAACACGAGAGAGGTCCGAAACATATCGCATGAAACACATGAAACATGTCTAAGTGGAGCAAATTCGTCTAATAGAATATACGACAATCCGACCTGTTATGAAGGAATTCTAAACCCCCTTTTTACAAAAGATTTTATTATACTTTAAAATAATTGTAATTTAAATATAAGGAGTCTCAGACTTGGCATGGGTCCCGATATAGAAACGCGACGTGTGAGGGTGATCGACCGAGACTAAATCGACTCTGATGGTGGGAATCAGATATCGGAATGAAAAACCAATATCTGTTTACTGTAAATGCTCTATCAGCATATTAATCCCCTGTGTCACTATAACACCCTATTATTTAATTACAAGCCCAAAGCTGGATTGCCCTACTAAGGAGTAAAATTTATAAATCTCATATATACATAATTCCTGCAACGTTAAAATTTAAAAATAAATTATTTGGAAATTTTACTCCTTAATAGGGCAAGCCGGGCTTTTGGACCACTGATTTAAGGGTATAACAAAACGCGTCTCTGTATAGTGACAGTAAAACAGAGATTCAAACATGTTTTTTGTGAATGTTCCGTCAGTGCAAACCCAAGGTAACGGCATTCAAATAAAACAACATGCATTACAATAAAACAAGTATAATAATAAATAAAAAAAATAAAAATGTTTCGTTAAATGTACTTAATTTTACTTTTTCTTCTTAAGTATGTATTCTTTTACGTAGAAATCAGTAAAGAGAAACAGTATGAAGATGTTGTGAGGCAGGAACAAGAACGACACCCATTTGGGGTATTCGCAGGACGGCTCGAACAGGATGTGCCCGAAGTGCAGGATGAGGAGCAGGAACTGCAACTGGAAAACAAAGTAAATTTACTTCTTTGCTCTTTCTTTTAAAAGCTGACTATACAGTACAATATATGTTTGTATTATAAGAGCTTTTGCACACACGTAAATCATTTTACATTACTAAGTGACTTTTTTGCGGTCTGGTCTGCTATTGAACCAGATACGGACCATTCTACTGCAGAGCAGTGGTGTGTACGAATTACTGTGTTGCAGTTTGAAGGTCAATGTCACTAGAGTAATTTCTGATAGAGATAGAGAGATATAATACTATGTTATTAATAGTAGTAATAAGTAGGTAAGTGATCTGCTTTACGTCAGTTGATCTCTTAAAATTTCACACGATTCGGTTTTTTTTCGATTCCCATCCAGGTGCGGTGAGCATAGGTACTTGTTCTGTGTCTAGGTGTTAATTATCTACATAAGTATATATTTAAAAAAATATATATAAGTATGTATATCAGTTGTCTGATTACCACAGTACAAGCTCTGCCTAGTTTGGGATCGGATGGCAAAATGTGATATGATATATAAAGAAGTATTATTAGATATACTACGGTGGTAGAGCCACGTAGCTGTTCCCGCTGCTGAATGGGCCAGCTCGAACCGGATTAGTACCA
>DWHO01002008.1:0-14102 GCA_018247575.1 Eurytides lysithous rurik | reverse complement strand
CCTTAGTGGAGCAAGCCGGGCTTTTGGACTTGTGTAGTAGTACCGACACTGATTGTACTCAAAAAGAATTTTCTAGTCGCAAGTCTACCATTAGATGCCTGATTCGTTCGACTCACTAATTAATGAACACGCCTAGCCATCGATACGTGCTAACAGAATGCAGTCCGAGTCATGACGCAACGCCTCTAAATGCACGCGCCTAGTTACCGTGAATGTTTACACATTAAAAAGGCGAATTACGATGGAGGCGTTATATTTAATTCGGGGAACGGTGATAATTCGTAGAACTTGCTTCCACGTGGCGCGTGCAGCGGACCAAATTATCGGCCGGTTGCATTTATATAAAAAGCAGTCCAAGTAAGTCCGCCCTTTGTAATCCTTTTTTTTAAGAGGTTTACAATAAAGATTAAATAATTAAATAAATAAAAAAGTAGTGATTGTCGATTTGATCGTTTCGATCTTTTGTTAGTTTTGTTATCACTTCTTTTTTTATTTATTTTTCGAAAACGTCTCCGGAGTTAGGGAGTAATATTCCAACTGCGTAGTAATATTCACAAACATGAAACGACGGCTACAAAGCACCGCACCCCGCACCCTTATTACACTCGTCTGTGTAAAAAACCTAATATAGGTTTTTTTCAAAATTTCTAAATATATTTAGTAATAATTATTTTATCTGAATTTACATTTCAGGCAAAAAAATTAATCGCTCTAAATTTCAATAAGAGAAATGTCGATTAAAATGGAAAACTCGCTCAAAATATCCCATCTGTGTTTTGACACAAAAATTAGATTCTACAAACTCGGCAAGGTAGCTGATTTACATTACAATTATATATATAACAGCTATATCCATATTTAATTATACTGCCGGCAAAGAATAAGCCAGAAATTGCACTGATTTGACACACAAACATATTCGCATCTATTTATAAGTAAGCCATTGCTAAATACACACAATTTAAGAAGATACGGACACCAAGATAGGACCGAAAATAAACAATTGATAAATCAACGACAGCCTCGGTTAACTATGACATTGAAACGTCTGACAACTCAGTCTATCCCGTGACCTTGAACGCTGATAAGCATTCGAAACGTTGGGTATTTTTTTTTTCTATTTATTGTTTTAAGGAGCTACATTTCTAACTCCGCGCTCAAAATTATATATAATAGGGATACAAACCGTAATTAATTCGTAATCGTAATTCGTATCCGTAATTAAATATTCGCTTGGACACATGAAGTTACTGTGCAAAATTTTAGTATGCTTAAACATAATGAACAATGTAGTTCCATTAACACTTAGACGATCGATCGGGGAAATCTCTCCACTTTAACGTAAGACAGTGCATGACTGATTGGGGAGATTTTTTTTTATATTATTGTAATAAAATCGTTGAACAAAATTGTAACCGTAAATATAATTTAACGCTTAAATACTTTTCTGACTTGTCTTATTTCAGTTATTGAGTATCATGCTCGTTGCGAAAAATGTGCGGTGGAAATCGTACAGTTTTACTTTGGGGCTCGCGATCGGCTAAAAGTTAACACTCGGTTCCAACATCCTATGCGAGAGAGAAGATGGCATAAAAATATGATAAATTTCCTGGGAAAGTTCGCGCAAGACACGCAGGCATTTTCGAGGGCAAATTCTCACTACACTGTCTCAACGGTGTAACCGCTGTATGGCATTGCAGACGGCTGCATAAAAGTTGTGATCGCATACGGCAGGATGTCGGCCCATTATTTTTAGACGCCGCGGTGTTTATGGCATCTCGTTGGCCCGAGGATCGGCGGAGGGTCCGTGAAGTGTGCCATTGAAAAAAGCTCGATGTACCAAATGAGCTTTTTATGTTTACGCTGTCGACGTTAAAAATGCTGTGCAAATAACAAATGTTTGTATTTCTTATATCTAACACATTTTTACGAGGGAATAATTGCATGAGCTTTTAGTTCATTAGGTCGCCCCGTTCGCAATACAATACAACTAAAAGACATATCGACAAGTTGAAGTATTTCAATCCTTAATCGAATACAACCACGATGCTTCTTTAGGGTACGAACGTCTAGTTCGTTTGACACATACGACAAAAAAAACTTAGTTATTGTTTTATTAATATATAATGATTTGCCAAATGATTGTAAATAATTAAAGTATTCATATTAGGCTTGTGACTGAAGTGAAGTACTTTAAAAGATCACTACGGAAATAAAATGGACAAATCTGCGTTATACAAGACAATATTGATAATAATAAGGACAGACTGTACTTGCATGGATTTTATTATTCAATAATAAAATTCAGCCTGTCGTATAAACGTGGCTTATTTAAAACATAATAATAGAAGCCCGATAAAATCCGTAAATAATTTTTTTTAATATTTATTATATTTTAGATTCAAGAGATTATTACAGGGATGGTGATAGTGCATTTGCTGACGAAGACTACATCTTTACCTACCGTCATGTAGGATAGCAACCAAAGATTAGTTTATATATAATATTGTAATACATATGTGTGTATTTACAATTGTCAATGTCTACTACGTGCAATATATCGGGATAGTATGGTTTTTGGTATTAGTGAATTGTTCAGTATTGATAAAAATCAATTCCTATAATTGAAGGATTTGTAGCTCGTAATTTTACTATTAATTATAAACTTTGTCTGGGACTGTAAACGGCTTTATCCGGTTGACTTTGCCGTTCCTCAATTAAATGTTCAACTACTCATATACCCTTATGGTGGTGGATCCTGGGCTTAACACAAGCGTTAATTTGTGGCTCGAGTAATTAAATCGAACTTTCGTGCCCTTTTTTAACTTGAACAAATGTCATGTCTGGTAGTAATACTTATTAGGCGGTAGCACGAGACGTAAATACGACTCTCCTTTCTAAAAATATTGCACAATTGTCTGAATTATGTTTGCCTGTGCACACAGGATCAGGTCATGTATTAAAACATTGCTTATAATGGTGGCCATATAAAACGTACATAAAGAATTCACTGTGAATTTTTGAATTGTATAATAGCAAAATTATATATTGTCATGTATATTGTATGCTTGAAAATTTGAATAGGTATTGTGTTTTGCATATATAAATATCGACTCGGTAGATCGAAAAATCGATTTTTATGCCAAGGTATTGCCGCATAAGAACGGTAACAGTAAAGTAGCTTGTTTGCTTTGTTCAATTGAATTTTTGCACGCAAGTAATGCCATGGAACTAAGCTGTTGCGGCTCGGTCCTCCTTCAAGTTACCGAGGGATTTCATTTAAGGGATTATAGCCTGTCTACGACACCAATTAACTTATGAGATAGAACAGTCTTTACAGATTTGAACGAATTTTATTTAGAATTTGAACTTCCCGCGTTTCAAATACTACTACTATGATCATATTAGCCACATGCTTTGCGACGAGGCATAAAATCGTAAAAGTAATGTGTCTGAACAATAATTAAAAAGTCATAAAAATATGTTCGGTAACGGAAAATTTCTACAATTGATTTCTTACTCCTTGGCTTTAGGATTAAAAGCAATGTGGTACCAACCCCGTTAGACTTTGCAAAATAAACTTACCAATTGACAATTGAAAATTGTCACAGTTATAACAGATCGTGGCCTAGATATCCTTGAATTAAATCTGCTTACAATCCATGTCAAGTGGTAACGTTGTTAAACGTGGTTCTATTAGTTCAGTCGGATATCACGATATGATATTTCAAATATGTAAATTGAAACGTTTACTTAATTTAATTAACAATTTTATGTAATTAAATAAAATTAAACAAATCAATCTCTTTCTATATTATATTAGTAAAATTTATTGCGCGCGACGAGGGAGAAAAGTGATGAAATTTTGATTTTTAATTTTTGTTTCACTTACTTGTTTTTTTATATGGTGTCATTTCTATTGAAACACACCGTCATATTGTGGATACGTTCACAAATTCAAGTTCTAAAAGATTGAAAACGAAGTTGTAGAATATAGACAAAACAATAGTACATCGTACTAATATTCCTCCGGGGCTCTAAACCATTGAATATAAATTAAAACTATTATAAAAGTGTCTATCATTTCTTTCGTTAAAATTAATTTATTTATACATAAAAAATATGACTTCACAGCTTACATTGTTTCGGAATTCAATCAAGTTACATTATATTTTATTTTCCGATATCTTTTATTTCTTTTGCGACCCTGAATTCTGTTATCTAAATCGCCCAGAATTATTTAAGTTACCTCTACCTATTAATCAATTACTGATACAGACTACGATATAAAGCTAATGTTACGAAAAAGTCCATTAACTATCTACTTAGTTTTACGTTACGTCATTCTATAAGAAGCAGTGTTAAATAGATCCAGAGCGCCATTTTCCCATAGATGCATTGCTCACCATGCTCCGTCGTAAACAAGGATGCAGCAGTATTACTCTCGCTTCCGTACGTAACGCACGTCCATTGTGCTCGATCGGTGCTGATCAAACTCTAGGCTTTATAGCATGCGCGATAGAGTTCAAAATGTGACGCGTGTGCGCCGCGAATCGACCGTTGGGTTTTGAATACTGACCGTTTTTCATTAGTTACATTGGTTAATTTGTGCGGGCCTAAATATATTGGTGACTGTGACTCCCTTCCGTTAGTGCTTACTGTAGAGGACTAGTGCGAGCTAGTGGATTCTCCGATACTGTATACCGCGGAGTGTTCGACGCTTTCAGTTTTGTGTTCATAAGTGATATAGAAAATATGGTTGGATTCATGCTTGATATTCTCGATTCTGTTTTAATTTTACTTTTATTGCATTACCTTCATAGTTGTTTGTGGCAACAGTCGGATCCTCTTTTGCATTTCAATTTTTGTGTGAGCCGCAAAAGGGACTCTTTGAATAAATTACAAGATATGCGGTGTACAGCGAATCAATTTTTTTTTCTGTGAATTTAGTCTTTATAAATCGGTTTACGTTATATAACTTTATTAACATCGTTTATATGATATTAAATTTAATGTTGAGTTAACATTACGGCTGCTTTGACTATCAGTAGCGGTAATATTATTTTTTTATATAAAAATGGTCCTTTTAAATTTCGTTTCCGGGATGTCGTCTCTTTCGGTTAACCAGGAGTATCCGAGTTGGAAGGACCATCGACAATGGCACTTGCGAACAACCCCTTTGAAATATCACCTTTATCCAGAGTCAGCGTATTTTAATGTTACTGCAGTTTTAGTTTTCTAACTTTATATGGCAAATCACTGTCACATTTTATATGGAGACACATGACATTTTTAAACGCATCTTGGTAATAACTTTTGGCGTTTCAACGGCAATTTTCTTAAGCCCTAACCGTTACTGTTGATTAGCTTCTCGCAGTTTAAGCGACACCCATTTGAACCGATAGTTGGTCAATTTCATTTGTTCGAAGATTTTTTTTAAGCCAAAATACAGGATTGTTCTTGAGGCGTAATACGCATATTCTTTATACTTTTATTGTATCAACACGCGTTTGACTTTATATTAACACCAACAAATATTCACTTAAAGTTTAAATTACGACGGTTATAACCTCAATTATGTATAAATTTTAGGATTTTCAATCCATTTGTAGGTAATCGTTTTGATGATAGCCTAGAAGTAAGCCAGCCACCTCAAAAAGTTTGATAAAGATTAATTCAAATTTGTATACATATTTACAAGCTTTATTAATGCTGCTTTTGACAGTAGACAATTTTCTAATTAGCTTATTTCTATAAGCCACACATAAAAGGAAAAACATCAAACCTTGTTACCATTTCTGTAATTTAATAAATTAATTATTTCATTTTTAAAGGAAGAACATTTAAGATTTAAATTGTGTAAATGTTGGATAAGAACAAACGAAATGATTTGTTCTTCAAAGTTAGAAACTTGACAATTTGTAATTTGCTTTGAATGCTGTAACTCTTAGAAGCAACCCTTTCTTGTCCGTTATGTATTACTATATGACGTATTATTATCACTACTTAACGCACCCGCACCCCATTTCTCCTACGTGCCAAACTCACCCGTCCTCTAAAGCACATAAAAATCCGTCCCTACGGCGGATTCAATGGCCATTGATTTATAAGAGGGGACGTGGACCTGAACGGTGTCCCAGTAAGTGTCCCCAAATTATTTTTGTACATTTAGGAAGAAGAGTCGTAATCCGTGATCATGCACGCTGTAAAATAACATAAAGTGGTTATGAAATTCGTAATATACTTTAATAAAACAGGCCTTTGTTAAACAGCATTATATAAAGTGGAATATACTTTATATGAAGAAACGTTGCTATATATATAAATTTATGTATAAAAAAGATCTGTTTTTGCATTTATGCAATGGTAATAACAGTGGCGGTACTACCATACAAGCCCGAAAGCCTGGCTTGTCCTACTAAGGAGTAAAATTTGTAAATCATAATTAGCACTTAATTCCCGCAACACTCGAATTTAAAAATAAATTATTCGGCAATTATGTACTCCTTGGTAGGGCTAGGCGGGCTTTTGGGCTTGTATGGGGCGGTACCACCACTGGGTAATAATATAATCATGAAAGATGTCAGCAGTTAACAAGTAAAGATTTATGAGTAAAATTTTTCTTTTGCCTTTAACCTGATGACAAATTTCAGGAGTTGATTTAGTAGATTCAGAGTTCATTATTCATTTATTATTTATTGAACGTAACTTTAATTTCTAGACGTACGTGACATCAGCAACGCACGCCTGGTCTCTAGTTTACTTATAATCGCTTTTTATGTGAATAACAATTATGTAGCAATTATATCTTTAAGTTTACCGGCATCGTAACATTTCATTTATATGCAAAATATCATTACCAGACAACTACGTGAACAAATTTGAAACCAAATTGATACTACTCTATTAATATATTTACATTGATTTCAGTATGGAAGATATAAATGTATATAAAAAAATATAACATTGACTAACGGACGTCTAGCGGTCCAAACCGAACAAAATCAAAGAGCTCTTATCGATCTTCTATTTATCCATTGAATGATGCAGTTTTTTCACTAGGGCATTAATAATTAGACAAATTACGTGTTTTATTTAATAGTGTAACTTTAAATAATGAACGTATTCGCCGACGTGCATCTAGTTTCAATATATATTTATTTAATGAATAACATAAAAAAAAATCGATTTTTTTTTTTTTAAATATAACTTATAACAACAAGCTTATCTTGTAAAATGAGTAGAAATATTTTTTATTATTTTGTTTGTTAAAATATTACTCAATTGTAATTTTTTTTTTCATTTTTAATTAAAATTCAAAGTAAAAAATTAAAAGTAATATTCTGTTCATTTTTAATTGTGACAGTATTAAAGGCCAGATTAAGTATATATTGTATTAAAATAAGGATTGAAGATCCAAATACATGACTTGGTGTTATTCATAATTATAATATAACGATACTAAACAAAATGCGGTCATTGACATATTTGTTTGATCTATTTCTTACCAGGCCTAAATTGTGTTACTTTACACATTACTCATAGCACAAAAATCATACAGGTGCTCTTCGTCTGTGAAGATACTTCACGCTTGTTTATTTGTTTGGGGAATTCCTAACTGAACGACAGGCATCATAAATTAAGCCCTCTAGGCCCACCCCGACCTAAGAAATTTTGATGTTTCTTGAAAATTTTGTTCAGATTTTCAATCGTTAATGCTTTTTATTCATCCACTCAAGTTCAAATACATTATTTTTCAAACTTGGATAGGATAGAATATTAATCAATTAATGGTAGAAAAATGTTGTTTAATGGTTTTTATGGTAGAAAAATAACTCTTATATAAGATATTAAGCAGGTTTTAAATATGTTTATTAGCTGTAATTATTTAGTAAAAGATTAAAATAAATTTTCTTTATTGACCTAAGTAGGATTATAATTTTTTATTATGTTACTTGTTTCAAACATATTTAAACAAGTCGATTTTCTTAAGACGCGGAATATTTAATTCTTTGATAAAACTTACTTCTTAGATAAAAAAAAGACTTTTAGTAGCCATTAGATATGTTCTATCAAAGTTCTTATAGTCAATGTTTATACGCAGCATTTTCCCTGCCGGTATATGTTTGTACAGTGATAATAATAGTGGGATTATAGGGATAAACCACTCGTGGGAAAGAACAATTCTCACGGTGGTCGGGCCTATTGCTCAGGATATAATTGTTGATATATTTTATGTATATTATTTTGTGATGAAATTTAACCAGTTCGTCAATAATTACAGGCAACTTTTAAAGAATATAACCAAAGTTTTATATCTTATTTCATACGTATATGGATTCGTGAGATTAAACCATTCTACGGACAGAAGTTTTTTATGAGTATTTAAGCTTGTTCTACCGTAACTGCATTCCAGTTGTAAAGTTTATTCTTCTAGGAAAACGTTTCTATATTTTCCGTATAGTAATCTTTCAGAGATGGAAATTAACTATGTGACTCCGTCCCGTAAACTTCATCAGTGCCAAAACTTATGCTTTGGCACACCAAAGAAAATCCATTTAGACTTATAATATCAGTAATGATAATAAGAATTAGATTGTCCTACGCCCTCCAACTCTGAGGGATAGAATTTGAACAGTTTTAAGTGAATAGATAAAAGATAAAAGATTTATTGTTTCCCACAATTATACAACAAACACACTTTCGTATTTATTGTTATGAATGCGATAGTTTAATGTGTGTTGTTGTGTCCATTACTGTGGATTCAGACTTTCTTCATGTTGATAGGAGTTTTAAGTTACTTAGATTTATTTGCCGGATTTAGTTAGGAAACTGGGGCGAGCCGTCTCCACTTTGTTATGAATTTCTTGTTAATTTTAAGACGCGCTAACATATCCACGAAGTGCCTATATTGCATTTGCCCACAACGCCTCTAAAATTAATACTTATTAATTTAAAAATAAAAATCAAAGCGGGCAAGGCCCTGATGTATTCCGCTCCCCTAATTTTGTCCCGGCTTAACAAAACACGAGCTATTTTCGTGACGGCGCCTTGCACTTTCGGACAATACATCTAGTGTAAGTTGTTGTTTACACTTAACATAAACGGAACTAAGATAAATTATTTATATTCGTTCCATAACCGACTGACCCGTTGGTGTAGTGGTTTAGTGCTGCTGACTGCAAAACCAAAGGTCGGGTTCGATTCCCATCCAGGACGAAATATTTGTGCGACGAGCATAGGTATTCGTTCTGTGTCTGGGTGCTAATTATCTATACAAGTATATGTTTAAAAGTATTTAAGTATGCATATCAGTTGTCTGATTACCATAGTACAGACCCTGCCTAGTTTGGGATCAGATGGCAACGTATGAGATGTCCCATGATATTATTATTATTATAACTGCAAATAATATTTTTTTAAAGTAATTTGATGAATGTATTATTTTGGATATATTAATTTTTTCTTATAAGTCACCTCGTTTCGGGATTTATCGTAGTGCACAAAGTAAGTCTGTCTACAGCTAGTTTTAATTTGTTAAAATTAAAATTTAAACTTTGAAGTAAGATAGTTTTGTCATATGTGGCTGTATCTGAGAATCCTCCTTTTTAATACGCGCACGTTGCATCTAATTTTAAAAGGGGAGGACGGGTAAGTGTTTAAATTTATTAGAGAAACGAAGTGTTTTATAGTAATGAAATCACTTTGAAGCCGAAATTAAGTAGTAGTAGAGAAATGTCGCAATGTATTTTTTGTAATTTCTAAATATTATAACACTAAGCATATAGGTAAAACATATTATTATTAATATTTTGTTAAATAATATGTTAAATGTTTTGCAAGTTGGGTATTGAACTGTAAGTTTTTAGTAATTCCAAATGACCAAGTGGTAGTGGTGGCTTAATGTTCCGGATCTCGGAGCTTGTTCGCGTGAAATTTATGTTTATTAAAGGCCCTTTATCGCGAGATTCGCTTAAATAAGGGCAATGTTTTAAAACAATACAATATCCAAGTGCGGGAGGCGTTTCGTTACAATGTGACATAACGAATTGACTAAATACTCTGTCCAGGGTTTCGTTTGCGTCTTGAAGACCGCGTGTTTCCTCTCACGGGTCCTAGCAATAACAATCTGTGGTGCTGTTATCGTCACTTATCTCTTACTCCGCTCCGCGCCAACTGGGCGAGTTAAACTGGCCCCTATAATCATGCTAATAGGAAATAAAGTCCCATAAACTGACGCAAGCATTCAATGACCCATATATCGGAAGCGGCATAGGGTGATTTAATTTTTTTTTTGTGTCTAAGATACATGAAATGTATGATAACACATTGAATGTACATCATGCCTTGTGTCAAAGGGCCAGGTTTGAGTCGTTGTATGGTTGAATTATTATAACATTTACTGTTATCTTTAAGTTGAAGCATGTAAAACCCCTTAAATTAACAAATATCTATGGTATCTCGGAGGAAAATGATAATTTCGGCTAGACCGTTGGTGCAGTGGTTAGTGCTCCTGACTGCCAAGCCGAAGGTCGTAGGTTCGATTCCCACACAGAACAAAAAAATTGTGCGATGAGCATAAGCATTTGTTCTGTGTCTGAGTGTTAGGTATAAATATAAGTATGCATTTAAATATTCAAGTATGAATATCAGTCACTTGTTTACCATAGTAAAGGCTCTGCATAGTTTGAATCAAATGGCCGTGTTATTTTTTTGTTTATTTATGGGCTGTCGTGTGTTTAATTCATGAACGACATTGAGAGATTTGGAAAAATACGGTAAATAAATTAAGAAATAATAAATAGATTAAGATAACCACTCAAGGTTTTCAACAAATAAGTAAACATAGACACCATATCGACCTCTGCATGTACCTCTGTTTATTATAAATTATGTTAAGCATACTGTTTTTAAACCATAATTCTGTGATATATGAAGGTATAATTTTGTGCAACTCTAAATGCTTTTAGTGTTTTTAAGAAATCGTGATTGCATGATTTCAACTAGACGTTTGATTTTAACAAAATTTTCCGTAAGTCACCTTATAAAAACATGACGCTTAAATAAAATCTTCAATTAATAGATCATATTTAGGGTATTTTAATTTAGTTTATATTAAAAAATCTCTCTCTTAAAGCTATTATGGAAGTGTAAACGATTTTCTGTTGTATTTTTACTACATATAAAACTAATGAACAAAATTATCTCACATATAGGAGACGATTGTAATTATTCGTTAACTAAGAACAATACTTTCAGTCTCTTGCTAACAGTTTTTTTTTGTTCTGTACATTTAGTGTTCTTAGAATCGTCGAATAGAATGAGGGTAGACATGGCGATGCAAAGGATTTTAATATAAAAGCTTCATTGTTTTAAGGCCTATATTGGAGTGCTCGTTATGTTGAACAATTGGTCGGTCATGAACGTCTACATGGGACCCCACATGGATAGGTTTTTTGTCGTCTACTATTTCTGTACGCAGATGGGCTGGTTTTCTAACTGTACATATGTGTAGTATTTGTTAGGGCCAATTGAATGATTGTGTTGTTTCAGATAGTATTTCATAAAACGTCGGAAGATATGATGATGTTTGGAACGCGCATTGGTACATTTTGTTTCTATAGTCTAGGGAATGAATGCATACGTGTTAGAAATATATAAGTATTTAATATGCTTGTTATAACTACAATATTAGGACATTTAACAAGACGTAATCATGACACCCTGTAAAGTATTCGAAAAGTCACGACGAAAAAGTAAATTAAAAACATCATAAAATCCGTAAATTTGTTTTGTTGATTGTTGTTGAAAGTCGTGTGATAAAAAAATATAGTTTAAAACAACAAATACAATCTAATTTTTAAATAATATTATATAATTTTTCCGTCTTTCATTATGCCCTCCTTTGCCGAATTATTTTCTACAACCATAGGGTTGTATTTTGCTTTACCACGAAGGGTAAGGCAAAATACAACCCAACTTCTCGTTTCGACACTTTCTCCAAAGAAAAAAGTTGTCCCAGTTGGTGGTTGTTGATTCAAGCAGTTAAAATTTAATTTCTATTAAAAATATTTTAGGGTGTATGTTTACGTTTTAAGTTTAATAGCTTATGGACGATGTGCAATTTTTTTATTGTATTATCGATTGCAATAAATTTGTGTGGGTCCTTATTGTTACTTAACCCCTTGAACGACAATTTATTTTCAGTCAGTTTATTTTTTTAGTTTTAAGAGGACGAATTGATATAGAAACTTACGGTTTTGTTGCTATAATTTGTTGTTATTAAAAATAATATTTGTTCCACACACTTATATGAATGTTTATTGCTATATATACATATAAGAACATAATTTTTATCTAAAAAGTTCATGACGAGCTGGACTCGTCATTTCCGTTCGAGGGGTTAATATTGTAAATCTGGTAAGGGGTTTAGTGACTTTCTATTCTTTTAAGCAACAACGAATCTAGGGGTTAGTTTAATTATTCGCTTTGCATATCTTTGTTAACCGCTCCTGAGTCGAATACAGAAAAATTAAAGGCAATAGTTACGAGTTCATTTCACTAAGATAGCTTAGTTTACAACATTACGAATCTTGGGAATGATAAATTTAACAATTATTTGAAATGTGTATTTTGTACCTACTGTGTGAATTTAAATCCAATCGGCGAATTCCTCGTTTCAATTTAGAATTTCTTTCGCACAATACCAACGGCCGTATTTTTGTATTAAAAATTAGTGGTAATCCGTAGAGGGTAGATTTGGAATGAAGGGAGTAAATCGTCAAATGCGACGTTCTCAGTTAGATGTACCCTCTGTTGTTGCGCCACAAACGTGTCAGCTGCGACTGCCCCATCTAATATTTATCGCAGACGCAATAACAAACAAAGGATTGACCCCATTTCAATATTCGACACGCGAAGTGGGTGAGATATGTTTTATTTTTAGTGACGAAAGCGTTAAGGACCGTCGTATATTCGAGGAATGTTTTAGCGTCCGCCGGCTGAGTTGTGTGGCCTATATGTTTCTATATTCTTCCGTTCTGCGTAATAGTATGTGTAAAAGCGAATGATTGTTATTATCTTTATATTATTATGTGAAGAGAAAACTTTCTACTATTTTTATAGCCTATTGCGCTGCCGGAGATGTATGAAATTTGGCAGAGTTATAGTTTTCAAAAGGATACGTTTCTTGTTTAAACTATTAATGTTGATCACGTGATTTGTCTAATTATATATGTCAAAAGACTATATTTTTCAATGAATACTAGACGATCTTTGAAGAAAACTTACTTTAGTTTCTACCACCAGGCTATCGCTTCTTTATATAATTGTACGCAGTCACTGGTCCATATCTCTGCCTTGTGCATCGACACTAGTAGCTTTTGAGTTTGATCGAACTCTTAGAAATGGAACTGCATCAGATATCATTGTCTCTTTCGTGGTTTTTGTTATTTGTTGTTTAGGAATACATACTGTATAACATACTTATGTAGTATGTAGATTTTATAGCATTTAAGAATCATTATTGCAACGCGCTAGCTAACGTTACGCTCAACATTTTAGCTGATGTTTTGTAAAGACTGAAAGGTTGTGAATCCATGAATAGCATCTACATGCATTATAAATATCTATCCGCCTGCTAAGCCCGATAACTGTGTTGTTAAATGAAACAATCGACTAGTAACAGTGACGTTGTGATTCCCGTCCAAGTGCACGTGGTATACACAGCTAAGTGTCTTTTAAAATGCGATAAAGACACTATGGTGATGCTGAGGAGATTGCCGGTAAGTTATTTGAAGGTATTCGTGGGTTGGCGCTTGAAAAATATTCATTTTTTTCATTAGAAAATCCAAATCTAAGCCCCTAAATCACTCAGTCACTAGACGGATTTAGGGGTTTGGAGGCTCTATGGCAACAAAGAAGTAGTTAGTTATTTTCTAAATAACATGCACATTTTTACAGTCGAGTTTTTTTATAAAAACTTATTACTTTACTGATGAAACCAAGTAAATTATTTTAACAAAGAAGCATAAATCGATTTAGATGTTTTGCCAAAGGCCCTTTTTTGTGGAAGCTTCAGGGTTCTAGCCCCGGATGTTGTT
>DWHO01002007.1:0-14105 GCA_018247575.1 Eurytides lysithous rurik | reverse complement strand
AGTACAATGATCTGTGATAGATGTAGGTAAAATAGCAATAGTTGCAGAAACTTTCTTTTGATATATTTTAAGCATGATTTAAGCCATCCATTTTTCCTGTATTTAACATCGGGCGCCTTTTACGGAATTCTGTGCCACGCACAACTAAGTTGTGGAATCGGTTATTGCCAGCAGTGTTTCCGGACCGATATAACATAGGAATATTCAAGAACAGAGTCTATTCCCTTTTTAACTTAAGGGTAAAAAGGGAATAGACTCTGTTGAATGGGGCGGTTCGAACCGGGTAAGTACCACGACCTCACAGAAAATAGGCGTAAAGTGGAAGTGTTTTTACTTCTGCGTTTCATCTGGTGAGTGAGGTGGCCATGGCCCTTCCTCCTCCCTATATCTTTGTCCATACCCAAGGGGTCCTCCTATTACTCCCCACCCTCTCACTCCTCCTTCCTCAAAAATTCAACCATCAGGTGAGCCGCATGCTCGTTTGTCAGCTAAACCATAAAAAAAGTTTTAGCAAGTCCCTTGACGTGGCAAATAACTATCGTCGGCGGTGACCGCTTACCACCAGTTAAACCGCTTGCACGTTTGCTCGTATCCCGTGAGCCAAAAAGATAACCGACGATTATACCTACTTGTCCTTAATTTTAAAAGAAGCATACATTGTAAGTTTTTGTATTGATGCATTGTTAAATAATATACATTTATGAATTTTTTCGCGTTTTTAATTTACTTTTTTCCCCAACGTTTAATTAAAACGAAATAAACGGGGTACATAGTGCAAAAGAGGGTTACATAGTGCTAAAGAGGGTTCTCTGATGAAAGAAGAGTGAGAATCGAGATTAGCTCGATCGAATTATTGATGAATCGATATCAATAATATGAAACCATTACTTTACTATACTTGTGATGCAGTGTCAATGGCGACATTCAGTCTTTATGCTCATTACGCCCAACCACAATTGTCATAGATAAAGAAAGTCAGCGATATTTGATTTTTCTTCCAGATCATTCCATCACGACAAAGTTCATAAATTTATATCAATATGTCGAAATCGTACCAAGATAAAACGTTCGAAATTTTCCTGGTAACTACGCGTAGTTTTTGATAAAAGGACACTAGTGTTAAGATAACAAGGTATTGAGTGTGGATCTTGTTTGATGGTAATTTTATCGATGATATAAAACCACACAGTCAAAAATGAGATGATAGAGTAAATTTCACTTTCAAACTGTGTTTTTCCTCGGCTTTGTTTGCGTGGATTCGTGTCGTTTTTGCTTACTTAGAACTAAAAGACACTAGCAATTAAGCATGTGCTATTATTGAGGTTCAAACCTGAGACTTTTGCTAACGTTTCTTATAAATCTTTATAGTTATTATAAAGAAAATTGAAACACATCATGTACACCATTGTTCGCATGCGCCTATTAGCTCGCAATATAAGATGATAATTTAGATGGGGGAAAGCGCTTTTTTTAATAAAATAAATGATTAGTTGGGTTAAAGAACACTGTATTAACAAATAAAAGTTAGTAAACACATGGCCAGTTGAATATTGATATCGGTATGTTGACAAGGTGTCATCGTATCTTATGCTAACGACATCTATCGATCAAATATTTAACGATAAAATTATTGTACATTATAACTTCTTCACTAAGTTTTCAGTGAAGTTTTTGTCATAAGTTTTTAACGTAGTTTTTCGGTGATACATTTGAGATTTTGTAGCAGCGAAAGCTCACAATTATGTCATGCTTGCGGTTCAAGAAGATTACGAGCGACGTGCAGATATGTCATTTTAAAGAATGTAAAAAACCCTACCCAATGTCAAAAATTGACTCATTAAAATTTTGTTGTGTTAATATAAAAAATCTCAACATGCTAGGATAATAAAGCATCTTGCCTTTTCTTTAAAACAGCCGCCCCTACTTCATGATAGTAAGATCTCGAGTGATAATTCTGATAATATACAACAGATTTACATGCACAGACCTCGAAACTCGAAACAATTATCTGCAGTTCGTACACTGTAACTGTAATTATTTGACACAGGTGGGAATCGAACCCACGACCTGAGACGCAAAAGCCAAAAGCTTATCAACTGACAAAAGTACACTAAAAGTAATAGTAGTATGGTAGTCCATAAAAAGTTGGGGACCTATTCTCTAGAGTCTGCTTAGAGCTCCTTTTACAAGGGATTATTTATCGTCTACGGTCTGCATTAGTACGGATTAAATATGAGAACACAATTGCCTTTATTTTCCTAGCCTTCCTAAGGAATCAGTCTTGGGCACCGGGAAACCTGGGAATGTATAATCCGATAGGGCATTTTACGGACGATCGCACCTCTTAAGCTCATGAAATCCTAGTAGACTGGATTTATCGCCAGGAAACTCGTTAAGTGGCTTACGGCTTGTAAGACTTCGCGTTTACCGTAAACGTTACGAATTGTTATGACGGTTGTGGGCGTATTGAAATAACAAACAATCGTTACCATTTCATACAATTTTTTTAACCGACTTCAAAAAAGGAGTAGCTTCTCAATTCGGCTGTATTCTTGCGTTACCTTATAACTTTTTACTGGGTGTACCGATTTTGATTATTCTTATTGTATTTGAAAGCTGGTGCTTGTCGTGTGGTCTCAAATAAATTTTACTGAGATTTGACGAGTGGTTTTTGAGTTCTCCCTAATTGTGCGTATATTTTTATTGTAAACGGTATAACGCAATGCTTTCTCAGAAGGTTGAGGCTTCCTCAGAAATTTTTGTTCTGATTGCACTTTGTACTGCGTACATGTGCTTAACTATAAGTAGTAACAAAGTAGGATTTATGTGAAGTCGGTTTATACATTTTATAAATAACTTAAATTACGAGATGAAGCGACGAGAAGCTATGAGCCTGATGATATACGACACGTCAGCCCAAAATATCACAATGCCATACAGAACCTGCCCTGCGCTGCGCTATTTACTATTTATTTAAGATATCTGTATGCCCACTAACTAAGTTAGCAACATTGTCCTTCAAACCAGCACACAGAAGTGCATACAATGCACTGGTACCATCACAGGCGGATTCTGCAAAGGCGTTCTATTATTTAAAGTTATATACGGGTAGCACTAGTTATTTCAGTCATCAAAAGTAAGAGCTTGAGATTCTATAATCAAACTTAATTTCGAACTCCTCATAAAAACCCTTAATCATGCACCAACATTGTGACAACTTTAACCATGCTGATGGATTATCGCTCTTCAATGTATCGGCCGTTAGAAAGAGCTTATGGGCTTATAATTCTGATGCATCGTATCGATTTTACTTTGCAAGTTCAAGGCGTATCGATTTCGGTTTATTTATAGCACACTCCGTTCTCGATGACGAGTTGAGTTTTGAGGAGCGTTATTTTAGGAGACGAATAAGCGTAATAGTTTTGGCCCCGTAGTACATAAAAGAGTGTAGATAAGTATTCAATATGCTTAAGCATATTTATAGGAAACCTCTAAGCGTGTTAACGAAAGAGGCCAAAGGTAACGAACATAAACATATTAGGACCCAGGCCATTGCGTGGCCGAGCTCAGGAAATACTCGAGTCCAAAATACTTTCGTCCACCAGACTTCGACCTGGTAATTTTGTCTCTTTGTACTCGTGTTTCATCCTGGTGGGTTCTATCATTAGGCACGCGGACGAGACTGACGCCGATGCGTCTTCGAAGCTAAGGACCGGCTGAGTCAGAGCCGCGGGTCCGTTGAACCCGGTATGATGCACGCCACGTTTCCATTGCACGGCGAATAAGGAACGGGTGTCGGCGGCCATTATGGAGTTTGATTGTGACTAAGTGCGAGCCGCGGATGGGCCATTTGGAGCGGGTCGATTGCAGCGGCGTTACTACCATACAAGCCCGAAAGCTCGGCCTGCCCTACTAGGGAGTAAACTTTATAAATCTTAATTAGCACATAATTCCCGCAACGCTCAAATTTAAAAATAAATTATTCTTCGGGAATGGTTTCTATAGGACATCTATCTCGTATTTTGGAACTCTTCCGGGAAAAAAGCCTATGTCGCTCGCTTAGACTAATCAAACTATGTCATAAATAAATACCGCGACCAGTTACAAATATTTTCACTTTTATAATGTTTAGTGAGCAGAATAAAGTCAGGTGTTAATACATCTTATTTTACTCTGTTTAATGTGTTAACTTGACTATTTCAAGTATTCGAATTCGAAATTGCAAGGTGGATTGTGATATGTACATTTTTTAATACTTGATTGATGGCATTGAAAGAATTCTGAAGAACCTAGAATCTGTCAGATATTTTCACGCAGATAGTGACTGAATTTCTTCAAATTTCTATATCAACTTAACCCATTAAGTTAATACAGTAAGTGCATATAGTGAATCGAAGTCTTACCATTAATATGAGAGACAAATTTAATAAAAAAAATCAAAGAAATAAAAAAAGTCATGTAAGTCACGATTTTCTTTATAAAGAAGTTCGTTCTTAAATTCTAAACTGACAATGTCAGGTTTAGTTTGAAAAAAATTATGAAGTTAAATAATGATACAAGTATGTTCAGGAATAGTGGTAAGAGATACGATCAGTGATCACACTTAAGCTTTTAAGTTTACTAAGAAATTCCAAGTTCTGTATGGTGCTTTTGGTCTTCATCTCCCTCATTCTCATTTATTTGGTCTCTGCTCCCGTTCAGTATTTTTTCTGGAAGCATAGCCCTTGTAAACGCAACACATTAGTGTCGTCACAGTATTGCTTCGCCTATAATTTTCTGGTTAGGCTTTTAATTTAGATTAACTACTGTCTCTAAGTGCAATGGGACCGCGCGTAAAATCCTTTGAGCAACATTCTAAGACTGCAATAAATCGTGAGTTGGATAATGCAAAACGACCAGGCTGTAATAAGACCAATTGCGGTACGACCGTTTCCAATGCCGCCGAACTCGCTGTATCGGACCGTCACATTTTGTTAACATTCTACAAATATTTATCGGCATTGTGAAACCAATGTCTGCTATGTGCAAAATTGAGATACAGCCTATAAAACATTCTTCTGTAAAATTTTATATTTTTTTATCATCATCCGATGGTAGATGGTCACCACCGCCCACGGACATTGCAACAGAACATGAAAATGCGCTGTCACCCGATTTTTGAAAAGTGGGAGGGATTGTGGGATTATATGAAAAAGATTTTTAAACGTTAGTTGAAAGTAAAGTAATATATGTTATACGTTATTTTATTTTGAAACTAGTCATAACAGTCAAAATGTTGAACCCTCCTAGATATTGGCTTGACAACGATGTTATGTCAGATGCGTTCAATGAAAAGAATGGGATTTATGTTAAGGCCGTGTTACGTTCCAATAAAAAATAAGTATTAGTAGATTTGACAGAATAGAAATAACATGTTGTCGATGAACCGTTTGGCGCATTTGCTAAGTTATTGGCGTCGTGGGTTCGATTCACACCCGGGACAAATATTTGTATGAACTACAGATAATTGTTTCGGATACTAGACGTTTGTGCACATGAAACTTCAGTAAATACTTTTATAAAAAAAAATTTCAATAATTAAAATAGGATCAATGTCTTAAATGTAAAGTAATAAAAAAATAATATAATTACAATATTTAATTCCCTTGACGTTTCCATCATTAGTAAAGCCTTATCTACATAACACCGCAATTACACCGCGGTATAAGGTGGCGGTATTAGGTAATTTACTTGTATGTTATATTGTTAATTATTTTAACAATAATTATCACTTCTTCCGTGACGCCGTGGTTTATGATGGTGGTCATTTAACGTTTGTTCCATCTCCCCGCGGAATAGAAGTTGGAACAGAATCATAACTTACTTTTTGTCATCACGTGTCATGTTATGCCAATAAGGGGACGAAGGGCAGAAGATAACCACCAGACATCGGATGAACCGGTTCCATTTGGCGTTTTACTTTTCTTCTACCTATATTAACCATTTAACCTATTTATACAGTAACTTTGAGCTCGTTGTATTAATATATATAATATTGGGTTGGTCTACAAAGGATTGAACAACGAAAACTTTAATTTTTTACTTTTCTAACACAAATGTGATCTATTCACGAATTTCCCAGTGGTAGTACTCACTGCAGAGCCCGCTTGGGTTAAAATACCACTGCATTGTCACCTATTCAACCGCCTAAAAGTGATGTTTAAGCAATATTGCACTCCGGTTTGCAGGGCCAACGTAAATACAGCGCATACAGGTAACATATATGAAGCTTGTATTTGGTATGCTGGATTCCAGTCATTTGCTGGGAGAAATACGATCTCTCATCCCTTTCCGATTTCCGCGGCGTGCGATCGGTAACTTTTCCATACACCTAAATGCAAAGCAAACGTCCTTAAACACTCCTCATTTCTTTAAACTTGCGCTGAACGCAATCGATTGTGCATCGAAGAAGGTGCCAACATTTTTATGACTCCGTAACATGTCACAATAGTAAGATGGGATAACATCGTGGCAATCAAAAAACCTTATAGTACAATTTGATTTTCTTATTACTATTAACTTTTTATTATTAACATTATATTTTAATAATTAAATTCAATTATTAACCCCTGGGTGTTGTCAACCAGAGGTTAATAATTCCAGGGTCGAACAGGTTCTGTTTTGCTTTGTGTCATTACAGGCAGGGGGTCATTATAGTATCCCTTACTGTCGGCGCTTACGACTTTCTCTAGTCCTCACTTTATCTATCAGAAGTATGACTCGATTAGGTTGTTACGCCTCAATGACTTTGTTAGGCGGCTCATTTTTATGCGGGGCTACTAAATTGTTTGTGAGTAGGTATTATTCGCCTTCGGTACTGATGTCGGCATATAATGGTTTTCCCGCCGCGGACAAAGGCGAAATCGATTTTTTCCCGCGTCCGATGCTCGTTTGTTTGTGACATCGCCGTTCTCACTTTTCATTTCTCTGTGATTGCAAAAAAAAAAGCGAACTACGCCGACCAACCATCTCTCCCGATGCTTTTAGAAACGCAAATCTTATCTATTATATGATTAAAAATATTGTATATCTAATAATTCTAATCCAGGGGTACCTAAACTTTTAAGCGGACGGAACAGCCACCAAATACCTTTTGTTTTATTGAATACCATACAAAATAAATGTATGAAACTATTTTATTTATAGCCAAAAGTAGATAATTTCACGGAACCTTGGTGACTTGGTGAATTTTTTGGCACCATTGGTACCCAAGGTACCATTGCCAGTTATTCTATCGTTGAGCGATAATGTTTTACCACTAGCCCGGCTTAAAGGGCTATTTGACAGCTTAGTTGGTGGACACAGAGACACACAAACATTTATCTGAGAGTAATATGTGAACCGCAGTGCCAGTCAGTTTTTAATTCGTGCACTACCAATTACTATGGCACTGTGTTGTTATGGACAAGTGACTAGTAACCATCAGCTTTCGAAATCCTTTGCAGTGAACTTTGAGCGGTAAAGTACTAATACTATAGGATAAGATAATCAGTGGCGGTACTACCATACAAGCCCAAAGGGAAGTAGCCCAAGAGTAAAATTAGCACATAATTCCCGCAACGCTCAAATTTAATAATAAATTATTCGGGAACTATGTGCTGATTAAGATTTATAAATGTTACTCTTTAGTAGGGCAAGCCGGGCTTTTGGGTTTGTATGGCAGTACTGCCACTGAATATAATATCTATTTATTCAAGGAGTCACAAGAAAACGACTTAGCACAGAGGTCCATTTAAGTGTTACATAACACTTACGTTGATGCGATGACCCGCTTGGTGCAGTTGCTAAGCTGTTGGCCTCAGCGTCGCTGATCGTGGGTTCGATTCCCACCCGAATATTCGTACGATAATTTTCCGGTTCTGAGCGTTTATTCGTGTGAAATTTATGTATGTAAAAAGACTTGTAACACAAGATATTTTTTATCTTACCACGAGGGTAGTGTTTTTATTTAAATGGAGAAAAAAACATTTTACAGGCTCCAATATAGGCTGGACAACCATTTCCTGTAGCTGTTTTTAACTAGACAAAATAACAATAGACAATACAAAGACTACAAGGCGTGTCGATTGTTAATCGATAGCGATAAACAGTTGCAGCTACGATCGGTCGTTTAGAACATTACGTAAGTTTCTGCACTGCAATGCGCGTGACGTGGTATTTCTGGATGTGTGCGTCGTAAATCATAACCATGTTTATCTCCCGGTTCACCTCGGCCAACTCCGGAACGGGATTGACCAGGATCGCGAATATCTGTGCAACTCTTGAGAAATATCTCTCTATCCTATACTAAAATTGTGCAATTCGAGACGTTCGGTTACCTAAAAACGTGAAAACAGCTCAATGGATAAATGACTTTTTACTGTCTTCGAAAAAGAGGCGCGATTCGATTCATCTGATTTTCAATTGAATTGTTTTGAACGTTTTTTTTATAAACGGTTTAACATAAATTTCCTTGCTGTTAGGGCGGAGCTCCTTGAAATCCTAAAAAATTAATGTTTATTTGTAATACATGTAATATACATACATACATATCTGATGATGTTTTACTCTTTTTATAAAACATTTAAGATCACGACGCTGTATCGCGTTTAATTTTTAATTTTAGATCCCGACGGTTCAAATAATTTATTTATATTTATTACAACGTTCACCGTCCCGGGATGCATTATTTAACATGTAAAAGAGTCTAGATATAATAATAAACAAGAGAGTATAAATAGAAGAATTTATCATGAATCATATTTTATCCTAATTGATAAAGAAGATTTTAAGTCATCTGTTATGAAAGGACTTTGAAGCTATAATTTTTGTTCATTTTCTTATATTTTGTTATATATTCAGTGATTTTGTTACTATTTCATCACACAGGTAAATTAAATACTATATATAAAATGTAAATCCTAGTACCATTACTGTTCCACGTAGTACTAGTCCCTGAAACTGTAGAAATGCAAGTATGTCTCTACTTTATTTCACGAAGAGAAGAATGTTACACCGCTAAAGTAATCAAGGTCAAAGAAGTTAGTGAAAGACAAATTGATCGTCATAAGTTTTCATAGATACGAAAGTATAGGATTATTTAGAATTATTAGAATTTGAATATCCAAATTTTAAGTGACAAGTAAAAGTGGCTGATCGACTCTTGTATCAATAAATAAAAAAGTTTTGAAAACGGCGTATTTGCGGAAATATCAAGCCGTGAGATGAAAGTCACGCGTCAAGTGTTGAATGAAAAAATTGATCTCCAACCAATCGAGTTTTTGTGTTCGTGATTCAGTGTCAAGTAAGTTTTGTCCGCACAGACCCGGAAGATATTTATGCCTAAATGTAAAAACCACGTTTACGTATTGCAGCTGTTGGAACGTTGGAACGTTACGAAACAAAATATTACATACATTAACAAACGTCTCGCTTACCAACGGACTCATATCTTGCTCGTACAGTTAATTCCTTTCTAAAAATTCGTAATATTACTTCAACACGACGAAGAGTTCTTCGTCTTGTTTTTCGGGAATGATACACTTACGAATAGGATAGGTATAGACGTCGAACCATAAAGTGAAATTGGTTCCTTTTTACTCCTAAAATGTCAACAAGTAAAAAATAATGTACACGCATTCTAAATCCATAAGTCTCATATCCCATATACCACATGCTTTTATGGTGGTAGAGCCACCTCCTCCTCCCTTCCTCTCTCTTCCAAAAATTCCTACCTTACAGACTGGCAGCGCATTTGCTATGATGTTGTGAATGTCCATTGGCGAGGGTTATCGCTTACCATCGGGTAAACCACTTGCTCGTTTGCCGCCTACTCTATCAAAAATACCATCCCTAATATGTATGATACGAGAGTGAGAGTCTGAGTTGGAATACCTTCGAGATTAGTCTATCCTGATGGTTTATCTTTGACAGTGGAGGGAGGTATCTGCTCCATCGGGGTCTGCGTCGGTTGATCCTGGGTCGCAGCGGCCTCCTGCCTCGGCAACCAGCCCCTGTTAATCGAAAATGAAAGTGGATAAAATTGCGGTTGTCTTAAGACACACTCAAGGACGATACTATTTTTATTATAAGTTTTCCTTAAAATTTTTCTCCTCTGTTTCTACGAATCATTTACTTCATTACGACGATTTGCTTAAGTCATATTCGAATGTTTTTAGAAAAAGAAAAATATATTTTCCTTATATAAATAAAAGAACAGTTTTATAAACGAAGGTCGAAATGCTTTCATCCTTGCTTTATATGATTAAAACTTAGTGTGTATATTCCTGGGAAGCTAATAATATTATATTTATATTATTTAATTAATTAATACAAAATTGACTAATAACATTTTTAATAAAAAAAGAAAGGTGATTTAAAGGTTCTAATTTGCGGACAGATTGAAACCTTTAAATTATTTATTATAATCTTTCTTTATTCTTTTCATTTTCAGATCTATCAAAGAATTGACCTTCAAACGGCGGAGGGTCTTGCTTGCTAATTATATAATGAGGGATATGATTAAGTTTTACGTAGGGACTTTTTTTTTGGTATTTTTGTATCAATACTGATTTAAAAATTTATTAAACACTGAATGTAAATTTTACGCCATCGGTTGAATTAGACTTAGGGTCTCGCTGTGAATATAGTCTACACAGTCCTTTGCTATCTATTTTCTTTAAACATAGCGTCTATTGATAAAAACATTTGTCAATGAACCACCCATAACAATATTGATATTGATTAAAACTACATCGGGTAGATAACTATCGATATATAGGAGGTGTTCCGAATTGACGTTACATTTTTGTTCTCCACACCAACACCACATATTTTATTTAGATTTAGAGGTCTAGAGGCCTTAGGACAACAAAGGAGTGGAGGCCCCTTGGGTCCTAATTATATTTGAAACATAACGCACTATTTTAACCGACTCCAAAAAAGGAGATTCTCAATACGAATAAATTTTTTTTGTGTGTTCAACTGTCATAACTTTTTACTGGGTGTACTGATTTTGATGATTCTTATTATATTCGAAAGGTGCTTGTCATGTGGTCCCATATACATTTTAGCGAGATTTGACGAGTAGTTTTTGACTTCTCCCTAATTATGCGTATTTTTGTTGTAAACGGTATATCGCAAGGCTTCCTCAAAAGGTTAGGGTTTCCTCAGAAATTTCATTCTGATTGCATTTTGTACTGCGAACATGTGCTTAAAACTAGGTAAAATTTATATGAAGGCGGTTAATACATTATATAAAAAAAAAATATTTTCAGACGAGTTGTTCAATAAATATTTTATTGTCAAACCAAGTAAATTCAAATGTAATTTAATAAACAAATATAAACAACAAAGATATTTTGGGGGTATTTCTTTATTATGGGAGCTCTTTTATGGAGTCTCTGAAGTTTTAGGCAGTTTGAGGCTAATGCCTGGCACTGAGTTGTCTCGCTTACCATCAGGGGTAGGGCTCGGTCGTCTCATTGCTTTATTTTAAAAGGAAGGACATATACATAAAATTCGTTGACAGAATAGACCAATAATTTCGGCCGGCATATGCGCAGAGAAATATTGAAATAAGAAGCAATACATTTCTTTAATGTCGTAAACACGATGAAATATTGATGTGAATATGTTCTTCAAATACAAATATATGAAAATGTAAACATGAGAAAGAGAAATTAAAAACTCTAAAACAATGACAGACCCCGTCTGTTCAATGAACAGTTTGAATTTTTGTATGTCCAGTTTCGATGACCCGTTTGGGGCAGATACTAAGCTATTGGCGCGCGGGGCGTGGGTTCGAATCCCACCCGTGGCATATATCTGTACGAACTACAGATAACTGTTACGAATCGAAGTGTTCGTCCGCGCGAAAAGTATGTATGTAAGATACCCTTATAACACAAGTTTCTCTTCTTAAAATCGAGGCGTTATTTTTTATAAAAGCAAAGAAACTCTTTGCAGTTTAACGCAATTATTTCGCGTATGTTTATTTGAAATAGCGGCAGAGAGGGAACGACTGTGTCTGTTTGAATTTACAACACGGACGCCGGTGATCAGCGATCACAACAAAACCGCCGGCGAAATGGATACCACGCCGGACGTGAGGAATTACTTTGACGCGATGGAAACCAGATTGCCACAGCTAATAGAGCATCAGTTGGCTGCGAGTCTCTGTTACATAGAAGCTAGACGATGTTACTGTTGTTAGATAACAATACTAATCAATAATATGCTGGTGTCGATTGAAAATCGAACGAACGCCACTGAATTAAAGTCTGAATGTTATCTCTCGTCAAGAATTAGAAAGATTATTAGTGTTATGAGAAGTTTAAGAGATGTAGCAAGGCGAAATGCTCTTAAGTCAGTTTACTACGCGCTTTGTCAATTAATAATAACGTACTACATATCAGGCTGGGGAAGTGCTTAATGATTCAGGCTGAGAAATTTTTATTTATTTGTTTTATAATTTTGATACTAGGGATAATAACAATAAGAGAAGTATTATCATTGTTATTCATTAGATGTATTTTAGATTATAATGTTGTATATAGCTAAATTAAGTGTACTCGTATAGTATTTTTTTGTTTTGTTTTTTCTTAGGTCAAACTCAATCTCTGCTGAGCGCAAGACGTGTGTGATTGTCCCAAATACGAAATATTTCTTGTCGATACAGGCTTGCCTAGTGAGGAGACAAAGAGATATTACTTTTATATCGTGTTTAAGAGATAATAAATTTGAAGGTTTATTTTGATTTATTGACGTTCTGTCAAGGAGTATATAATAATGATGTATGTTACATTTTTCTTAATATTAGTGATTAGCACTAACATAGTAGATGTTATATTTGGTAATAACCATATTATGTCAGTCGGTGTTTTGATCTAAGCGAAGTACTCCAAAATCTACTTGATTGGAACGTTTTGATATTGACGCAAGAAGATTCCTATTTTGTCCCGCCGTTAACTAATCGGTTGTTGGCGGGCAATGAGAACCGTCACAAACATGGTAGGTCCCATGTTTGTGACGATGGCAAATACCCGGCAACCCCCTTAAATTTGCCAACTTACGTATATCCTTATGCCATTCTACACATGGACTTTTCATTCCCAAGGCTTCGGTATCTCGATAAAGCTTTACAGGCTGATGTTTGTGTCTTTTAATCTATGCGATCTTAAACGTTGTAAACATGATGAAACATTGATGTAACATGTCCTTAAGAATACAATTATATCAAATGTAAACATGAAAACATATCTTGCGTTTGAAATTTTTTAAATTTTCTAGAAACTCTCTAACATCACGTCATTCGGACAGTGAGACATGAGCACTTTGAAATATAAAGTAGTAAGTCTCTCATTGCCATTGACAGATTAGATGTAAACGATGACTCTTATTTTTTTAATGTAACCTACACGTCACATGCATGTAACTGTATAAACTGGTCAGACTTTATTGCATTCGCATAAAAAAAGTAAAACAATTAAATAGACAGTCAGATATCTGTGTTGCGGTTTGTTAAAACAGTGTTAACTGCCCGGGCGTAAAATAATAATGCCGCCATTATAGAGATAGACTCGAGCAGTTTTCAATTCGTGCATTTAAAAAAAAATTGTTTGGTACCGTGTTGACATTTTATATGCGAAAAAAAACGTAAAAAAACTGTAAAAAAAAACTGGTTTTATACATGCCCCCGCATAAGTCGTCTCTGTGCCAAATTACTTAATTAATACGTACCATGCTTTAGTAGATTAGAGCTAAACTTATTTCCGAAATATAATAAAATCGCCAATGTCCGATTTTATTGCGCGGGAAAAGTTTATCGCGTGATTAAACTGAGTGCGCGGTGAGTGCATAGATACGAGAGGTTGGCAGTAATTTACGTAATGTATTCGGTAACGAATATTTTTGATAGTCCAACCCACGTACGCGTTTGTAATAATAAACCAAGCTTCACGTAAGCAGCGTGCTCCTTTGATATTTTTTTTTTTTTATGGATGAGGCTGACAAACGAGCAAGCGGCTCCCCTGATGGTAAGTGCCCACCACCGCCCATGGACATTTGCAGCAATATAAAACTCGCAA
>DWHO01002006.1:0-14105 GCA_018247575.1 Eurytides lysithous rurik | reverse complement strand
GGGTGGGAATCGAACCCACGACCTGCGACGCCGAAGCCAATAGCTTAGCATCTGCGCCAAACGGTTAACAATTTTTTTAATATCAATTTCTTAATATCAATTCAGCCTTTTGTTAAAGAAAATAAATTAGTCTTTACGATGGTAGTGCCACGCAATAGCTCCCGCTGCTGAATGTGCCGGCTCGAACCTTGTAAGTACCACGACCTCACAGAAGATCGGCGTAAAGTGAAAGTGTACGTGTCTCCGCATTTTGTCCGGTGAGTAAGGTGGCCGATCGCCCACGCCCTCTCCCCTCCTTCCTTTTCCAACCTTCCTCTACCTTTTCCTGTCTCTCCCTCAGCTTTCCTCCACCTTCCTTCTTTTTTACTCTTCCAAAAATCGGCAATGTATTTGTAAAACGTTCGACGTTGCAAATGTCCAAGAGCAGCGATTTATTTTAGCGAATTACTTTCCATTAGGTGAATCGCTTGCTTGTTGGAAAAAAATATTTTATCAGGTTAAATTTAAATGTTTTTGATAAATCTAATGCTGCCTGCTGCTGATGATGTATGCACGAACTTTTTTTATCGCTATCGAGTGATAAGCCAAGCGTAATTCTTCTTCCACTCAAACTCCTGCCATCTATGGCTACAAAGCTGAAGCATTAAGCTAAATAACATTTATTCACCATTAATTACACCGCCATCTTACGGCACACATTTAAAACGGATATATTCCTTTTAAATGCTGATTGTAATAGTTATTATTAATTGCCAGCTGAACCAGTAGGTGTCCTGCCGAAGAGCTACAGGACCGAACGAAAACGTGTTGCCGGCTATTCTCAAAAAATATTCCCCGTTTACATTAAAAAAGATTAGAGGGAAAAAAAAGGAGTATCAATTAAAGTCAAACCATATCAACGTGGCTAATTTACCAATTTTCTAGGTTCAGAAATGCGTATACGTTTTTAAAACACGATTATTTTAAAAATTCTAAGTTTGCAGAATTCACTGACAGTCCAAATAGTATTTTCACGGTGTTCATTACAATTTCTTATTACGCTTTTTATCTATTTTCTCTTTAATCAGAAGATGAAGATACATAGAGGTGTAATGGACTTTATTTTCCGTGCAATAACGAGGAAATTCAAAATCGTAAAGTAACTTGTGATGAAAGTAAATCCTGTATGACAGTCGGAAAAGCGGATCACAGTGATTGAACCCAAGAGAACCGGAGAAGTCCCGTCCCAAGTGAAAGTTGACTCAGAAAAAGGTACTGGTGAGTGTTTAATGGTCCAGTGCTGGTCATGCAGTTTCCTAAGATCTGGACAAACGGCTGTAGTAGATCTGTGTTGTCAACTATTGCAAACCATGATGGAGAAACTAACCGCTGAACACCGAGACTATTCAATCGCTCTAGCCCTCTGCTTCAGGACAACGCTAGAATCCAAAATTCACGATAGACGGACGCTGAATTAGAGGAGCTCCGATCGGAATGTCTCCCACGCCAACCACATTCCCCGCACCTTGCTTCGACAGATTATTTATTGACGTCATTTTCAACTGACTAAAACTAGACAAAATAAAAAAAATCAACAATTTTACCCCCATTAACGAGTGGCATTTCAGGCAGTCATCCATGTGTCCATAATCGTTTTAACCGATGTGATGCATTTTAATGAAAACAAACTGAATGAACGATAGTCCAATTTTCTTTGCATAAAAAAAAGATTGAAAACTTCGCTTCGAAACTTGCTCTCCCGATTTTACTTCTAAAATATTTCGAATTTCGGATACGCGACCTATGTTACAAGCTACTAATGATCTTATTTAAGTGTTACATACGAAATCGGCCAAATGAATAACAATATCTTCAGTAACAATTTCAATAAAAATGTTTAAGCGCCTACAGCTTTTGTGATTACAACTTTGCTATAAAAACCCTTACGGCGCATTATTTAAACACAAGCTCAGTAACGCGACGGTTTACTTTAAATTCACTGTACTCCATACCGAATATTCATATATCTAGATATATCCAGGAGATTAACTAAATTATCAGTACAATTTATACTTTTAATTCACTCAACATTGAAAGAATAGATAATACTAAGGAACTAGGTATAAAAGGATGGACTTTAATAAAAAGCCGCTAACATATATACACGTTATAAAAGAATTGACAGTTCAAAAGTACCACAAAAATCACTTCAATTGTTAAAAAATGATTAGGTTAGGTTAGATGTCGTGAAGAATTTTTTTTTTATAAAATCCTGATGGAATGTTTTGAATCTCAATAAAGGATATAGAGATATCTCTATATATAAGGGTTGACGAGCGCAGAGTATTAAATAGCAGAGGTTTAAATAAGTATAGTATTAAAGTGTATATATATATATATAGATATCAAAATACTGCTCGACATTCTGTTATTAGGAGCAAACGTGACGCTTTCTTGTCGATTCTATTGTAAAACTACTCTATGCCACAAAAATTGCAAAATTGCAATATTGTACCCAAAAACTACATATTTGAATCTTTTTGAAATTAGACTACATATGTCGCCCATTGACCGTTGTGTCTATAACATTTTTTTTTAAATGTAAATAGCATTCAAATGATTATTAATACTATACACTATATATTGTTTAGTATAAATTAGTGTGCCAGAAATGGCGAAGCACCATCAGGCGCACGATTTGTTCATATCGTCACTTAGACACAAAAAAGAAAATAAAAATGTTGATATATTATTTCCGCTTAAATGGAAAAATATTTGTATGAACTACAAATATTTGTTTCAGATCTGGGCGTTTGTCCGCGTAAGAATGTAAAACGCTCTTAACACAAGACATTTCTGTATTACAATAAGGGCACCGTTTTTTTTTTTTAATAAAATATTATAATTATAATAATAGCGATCACACATAACTATTTTTTTAATATTAGAACTTGCTAAGCAAGTCCGCCTGAGGGCAGGGGACATATTTGTTACTGAGAGATAAAAGACCATTTGTCAGTAATCATACTGTGAACTTCATCCTTCAAACCGGACTATAGTTTGCTTATACATTACCATTTTGCAATAGATTAACTGGTAAGAGTACTACTGCGGGCCAACTGCTCCTACCAATTTAAGTTTTCTAATTTTATTTAATCCTACCCGATATTCCTTGAAAGGGTTCAAAGCTATATGTAAGGAAAAATCTTTGGTAATTATTTGGTTTAATTTCTTTGTTGGGCCTGGTACTTGGACAGTCTTATAAATCGATGGTTGAAAAAAAAACACTAAAGACAAAGATATTAATTATTTTATATAAAGAAAAAAAGTTCAGCCGTCAGATAAGCTCTCTATGGTGAGTGTTAGCAATAATGAGGGAATTTAAACAACTTCAATAGTATTGTACAATTTTATTGCTAGAGCTATAAATTTCCTAATTTAGATATTAAACCATACTGATGTTATGGTCTTAACAAACTATGAATTTAAATTCTGATTGCTTCCCAACATTTTAACAAAAACATTTCAAAGTCCCAAGTTACCTGAATAACCTAAGAATGCTTCTTTAGTTACCTATGCAGCTATTAAAATAAGTGGATTGTAAAAAAAACAAGCAACCATACATGTATTAACTTATATACTTGTGTAGTAGATGTTTTGCAAAAGTTGCCATTATCAAACCTTGACCCAAACTGCCTTATTACTAAACAAAAGAAATCAGAATTTTGATCAACATAGAATTCTTATTATTGTTATATGACTATTACCACCAATACCAAATTAAAGACTCTGCAAAGGTTTTGGAACAATGACCTTAGTATAATTTACCTTAATATAATTGTGTATAATAAATAAGATAATTAATATATGGTCGCCAATATATTAATTATATTAAGGTAAATTATATTACACTCAAACTATGAAACTCGGTGTTCGCATAAATGATTGTATTTAATAGATAGTCTATAGCTTCAAAGATAATCGCAGATATAAAAGAGATCAATTGTATAAGTAGAAAATATTTAATAAGCCATTCATTAAGCAATAATGATTAGTTCAAAGTTAGGATGACTTTGTGCACAAACACATTGTGGGCCAAACTGGAATTAAATTGTAGCTTTTGCAAGATTGATTAGTTTTTTTTTTGGAGAATAAGGAATAGTAGGAGATAAATTGAAATGAAATTTATAAACTAAGTCACTACAATGTTTTATTTTTCATTATTATCATAATATAACTTTTCAAGTAAAAAAAAAAATATATTAGAAACAAATTTAGTTAATTGATAATTATATAACTATCTTAGTTCCTCTCTTAAAAGCATTGATGTAAGATTGCTAGAAACATATTGCAAATTTTAATTTATATAATACATCGATGACATTTAATGAAATATGTGTAATAGTAGTGTAAAGGAATCATGATATATCCTATGTAATCCATTGATCATTATTCAAAGACCACTTAAAAGAATTTTTCAAAATATTTATTAATATTAATTTATTATTTATACAACAAGAAAAAAAAAGGTCTATTTATTAAAAGCCATACATTTGCCAACAGTTTAGGCTTTTTAATAATCAATCATTAATTCCATCCCTTGAAAGATTATCAGTTCAAAAAAATCTTCTGAATAACAACCATATTATTTAAGTTGACTAATACAAGGTCTTTTTATTTATAGGTATTTGTAGTACTTGACTAATTTTTAAATATCTCTTATTAAAGTATCAAATATAATTGTCTATTTAAATTTGTACATTTGGCTCTCGGTACCATTATTCTACTAACTGTAATATTCAAATAGATTTAACAAATTTTATAGATTTTAATGGCCATATAATTACTTTAAAATGCTTTGCTGATAATGAATGAAGTTGCCAAAAAAATAAAGAGAAAATTATTAGTTACATAAATGATATCACAATCCTTACGGTCCCTATAAATAACTGTATTTTAACAATTTTCTTTTTGAATGAAACTACGAAATACGAAAAAAATGTTCACGGTACGAAAAATCTCACTTTTATTTTATTATTTTTAAAAAAATAATAATCTGGATGTTACCCACAAAAGTTGGAAGTTTACTGTTTACATAAAGTCATAACGAAATATTTTATAAAAAGATTTGTAATGTTTTTATTGATCGATTGGGAATAGGCATAATATCAAATAAACTTACCACTTGTCAGGTACACGTTCGAAATTTAAACTGCACTTTTCTGTGGACTTAACTTACTTTTACTTTAACTTTACTCGGGTTGTTTTAGCTATTAACTTATTATGAGAATAATTTTATTATACCACTAAACATTTTACACCAGGAAAAATTTGTGACCGGTCATTTAATTACTAAAACGTTCACAGCCTGTTTCAGTGACAAACAGCTGATTTTTCGATGCGGTGTTGTTTATATACATATACATATATACTTATATCTAATGCAACGTTCCTTTTAAAGAATCAATCTATACATAAAATCTGTAGTGTTCTTAATTCGGTCTTATGTGCATATAGGATAATAATTCGTTAACGAAGATAAACACTTCAGATTTTGTTTCGATTTTTTAAAATAATTAAAGAATTTTTGATTATTTTCGAGAGAGAATTTTTTATTCACATCTCTGAAAATTTTATTAAAAAAGGGTGAAATCATGTATCTACTTTTGTTTTCTTAAAAACAATTCTTACTAATAAAAAGAAAGCAAAAATAACATTTTTTTTAAGTAGACGTACGTAACATTATATTTATATAAACAAAATGAGACTAATTTACATTCAATTCTTAAGACCAAATTTTGTTTTTAGGGGACAATTAAAATAATTGTAATATTATATTTAGGGATCAAGTTTGCCACAACATATATAATTTAATGTGTATATACTATGTACGTTACTTGCCACTAGTAAGCCAACGCTTCTCTTAAATTTTCCCCTTATTTATTATATAGAAAACAAGATTCTGATGCTTAAAATCAGAATCTTGTTTTCTCTTGTCTCAGAAGAATATAATTGTTATTCTTTGTAAGGTAATAAACCGATGGATTGTTGTTATTATTATTATTAAGTTTGCACATCAAGAAGTATAAATTGTAAATAATGAAAGAGATAATTTTAAATTATTCGAAATTTTATTTCGCTAGTTTATTATATTACATTTTTTTATATATTTTTTTCACTTGCTTACTACTTCTACTCTAAATAACAATAATAATACTATAATAAAATCAGCATATAAATATATAATTTCTAAAAATTATTTACATTACAAATAATTTTCATAATAAATAAATACACGTACTAAAATTATATGACATACAATACGTTATACATAAAAAAAAATATTTTTTTGAATAAATAATATTAATATTCAATCCTTTTTCATGCCTGGTCTTGTTGAAGAAATTATAACATTTTACGCCCTGCAAGAACTAGGTACTCTGTATTGTTTGTTCTGAGGAACCCCAGTGACTTTTGGGTTTTGACCCTGTTGAATTTGGTTCCTGTAAGTTTGGAATTCTGCGTCCAGTTTGGGCTTGCAGACGACTTGGGCGGCTTGGACTTTGTATCCGTCTCCACTGCATTGGGACTGGCAAGCGTTCAGGGGGCTAGTAGTAATGCAGATTTCCCCTTGGTTTTCGTAATATTGCACCTGCTGCTGTAGCTTGCAGGGTCCGCGCTGCTTTGTATAGCTCCGCGATCTATAGACGGTCTGGGAGCCCCAGTCTTCATTGGAAGACGACTGCATCGCGTTCTTCCATTCATCATCGGAACGGAGAATGGTCGTGTATCGGTTTTCCGGCGCGTAAGCTTTCTCCTTGGCCTGTTCCTTAAGTTGGCTGGTATTGGGATCGCTGTTTTCACTGTTCAAGGCATAAGAAGCGCCGTAATACTGGGGTTCGTCGACAAGGCCGTTAGGTGTCAAGTAGTCGTCGCGCCGGTCGCCACTCATTCGCCCACCGAGACCTCTGGAGCTATTGCGGCTGTCCTTGTTAAGGACCACTGATCTTTGTCCGTCGTACATCACTCGGAGTTTGTCTTCGCGAATGTTAAGTAAGAGTGAGCCATCTGATTCGCTGTAGTACTGCAGCATAGGCTTCTCTTGTTCGTCATCCCAGTAGATGGTCAAATCACCTTCCGAAACCTTCTTGGCGTTAGTGTTCACCTTGACTTGGTACTTCCGGGATCCCCCCGGTGCGGGCTTGACCTCAATCTCCAAGTCTTTGCCATTCTCGGATCTGTTAAAATGAGAGCAGTTTTAGACTCTTACTTTCTTTTAATGCACCAAACGAGATAACGAGCAAATTGAAAGCCCGATTGTAAGCGGCATACGTAACGAAGTGATTTGTCTAAAAACACTGCTTTTAAGACACAGTTATGCTTGAATGAAATACATACAGTCATATTTTGCGTCAGAATAACTAGGAAGTATGATAATTCCCCAAAAGACCTCTATTTATATTTAATTGATATTTTCACCTAAACCATAAAAGATTTTGAACTTACTGGTACGAAATGTACATCTCCTGCTGTTGTTCATTAGGTTTCCTGGCTAAGACGACGAACTGGTCCCTTGATTCACCAGCGCGTTTAGCGTCTTCTTGCATCACCACGTGCCATGAGCTTGTCAAAGTGTAATCATAGCTTCGGTTGCTAAAGGTTTTCACTCTGGATCCATCAACGGAGCAGTGAGCTATAAAAAAGAAAGTTCTGAATTTATTTAAGTCAATGGTAGTAATAATGCTTGCCACAATCTTTGTTTTACCAAGTGATTGCAATATAGTAAATGTTTAGGACCACTATCAAACCATTTCAGATCTGTGAATACCGTCGCTCAGTTATCACCAGGAACGGTGGAACGCTTTCCGTAGAACAAAATCCACAGTAAAGACACACAGAGGAATAACAGAAACATGCTGATACTGATATCCTCGTTGTTGAAAATTAATTATAAAGAGATGTGTACGAATCATTATTCTAGTAATGATGAAATCAAGTACATTTGCCTTTGACTATAATGCAATTAACAATGAATTACTTACGCTGATATTGGTGACTGGTGTAGTGATTGTAAACACGTTCAAAGGTATTGAACGGTCTGTAGGCCGATGCAGCGCTGACAGACACCTCAGGAATGGGCAAGCTCTTTACGTGCACTTCACCATATCTGGAGTTTAGTGCCAAGTTCATAGAATTGGTCAAATAAGAAGCATCAGCACTGATTTCGAGTTTTCCGTCAGGTATTGTCTTGAAGGGATTCACTTCGGTGTACCAGTAGCCGAGGTTTTCAGCAATTTTGTACGCCTGGAAGGCTATGTTCTTGACAGAAGGGCTCACATCCTTATACGCCACTGATATCTTGAAATGGTCTGGAGCCTGAGACATTACAATCATCTTGCGGCAGGCGTGTTGATATTGGTTGCCTTGGGCCATTTCCTGATCACATTGCTTAGCCAGAGGATGAGCTTTAAGTGCATCGGCGTAGTTCTTACTGCGTTCAGCTTGTCCGTTGATATGGATGTTCCCACTCGGTCCGTAGCGAATATCGAAATCGAAGGGGATCTTGAAATCCTTTTGCAGGGACTCTTGGTAGTTGAAAGTGGATATTTCGGGTTTCTCTTGTTTGCCGACGGCGTTAATTTGGCTGTTGCCCTGTTGTTGCGAATTCTTACCGGCGAAAATTGCGTACTGAACTTTAGCGTCCACAGGGCTTTCACCGATAGCGGCCGTTGCTACGAATTCAACCTTTTGTGCACCCTCGAATGACACACTAAGATCGACGACATCAGCCTCCGCCGTGTTAATGCCGGTGACTGCTCGCTTGACTAACTCTTTGCGGCGTTCTTCGCTATTTGGTGTGACGTCTTTGATTTCCGTTGCGGTGTAATTCGGTTGGCCATCCTGCTTTTGGTTGTAGTATTTATCTGGAAAATTGAAAAATCATTGGTAATGTCACTTAGTTTCAGCTGTAGAATTGTAGGGACGGTAAGTACGAGAAAGTACTATGGGTCTCATAAAAATTTGTCTAAAACATTGCTTATTTTGACGGCTAACGTTAATTATTTAATATCGAACAATCTGTTCATTGCTAACATTCTCGCATAAAAAATATTTTCCCAATCCTATTATAGATAATCTATATATAATAGTAAATACTTCTGGATACTTACCATAAACAGCTGTGAGGGATATAGCTTTATTCTTGGATTGTTTGCCCAAGTGTTTGAAGTTGAAATGAGTTTGAGCGACATCCTTCTGATAGATCGCGGAAGCAATGCTTGAAACAGGGTTGTCCCACTTAAACTTGTCTCTGACGTTCTTGAAGTCGTTTGAATAAGAGTAACCTTGAAGTTGGAAGAGAACACCTAATTGCTGACCGCTCTTAGAATCTAGCGCCACCACTTTATTGTTGCGTGAAACTAATTTTGTTGTAGGGTCTTGTGATATCGGCGTTAGAGTATCTTTCTTCTGATTAGCCGTGTATGGCCAAGCACTGTAGTGTAAAATGGTACTATCTTGTTCAGGCTCAAGCGGGAACAGGTCCACTTTAAGTTCACCTTGTTTCATCTGGATTTGCAACTTAACTGGGATGTATAGCTGAACTTTGTTAATGACTCCAGCACTAGCATGTTGGTTGGAGAGAGTGTCCAGGAAACCAACGCTTCCATCAATGTTCCTAGCGTAAGTGAAGTGAATTGTCTTATCAATGGATCCAGAGTATTCCTTTTCCGATTGCATGTTCAATTGAACCTTTGCTTTGCTCTGAATGTGGACAACAGTTGGCTCTTTGTATTTAAAGATAAATGGCATACCAGTAGCGACTGGGAACATAACGGATACCTGAGCCTGGTTTAAGACCTTAGTGTAATGTTTGTCCATTCCTTTCTCGAGCTCCTTAGCGTATTCCTTAATGCTTTGGGCTAACTCTTTCAAATCACTTTCTCCAAATGCAAAGTATCTGTTTTGGTTCATAAAGTTGATTTCTAAAGATGCTTCTAGGGGTTCTTCATCATCTTGCTTAATATTCAGCATCTGAGCGACCTTCTCAGCGGAGTACTTGTGCTCTGAATTAGAATTGGAGTTCTTTTCGTTCTTACCGTACATATATTGTTTGAAGAAGTTCATTAGACGGCGGACGCTTGATACCGACGCAGAGATCTGTAAAATATATTTCCATTAACGATTGTCATAATGTCTGACTTTATTAAATGAAGCCTATGTTGTATGAATGCTTACCGTATTTGCCTTATTCCATCCGCCGGCATTGTTTTTCACGGAATATTTCAGGTATTTCGGTAAAAGGCTGTCTTCACTGCCAATATGGGAGAGAATACTTATGATGGCGTTCTCATTTTCATCATCATAGTACTCGTCAAAATGCTTAGTCGAATACTGCTGTCCGAACTTCTCCTTGGTGAGCATATCCTTGGCAGCTTGTGCAGTTCTGGCGCTGTAATTGTTAAAAAAAAAGTATAAAAATATATTTTGTGTTATGACTCAAAAATCATGCAAACACTTTACATGATTCTAAATTTATATTGCAAAACAAACATTTAACCTTTGGAGTTTAATTACTTACAGTTCAAAGTATCGGGGACTCTTCAAAGCAGCAGCTGATTCAATGCCAGATTTCAAGGCGGCACGGACGTGGATGCTAGGATCATCGTGAGTCATTTCAGCCATCGCTTGTATCATTGGACCACTGGGACGGGCCATGAAAATGTTTTTGATTGCAGCTACCCTCACTTCATACGGTTCCGCGGTATTTCTAAGTATGCTGTAAAGAACTGCACGCACGTGCCTGTCCTGCTGTTGAGCAAGGACTTGTAAATTATCAACCATCTGTGTACGAATGTAGTTTGAAGCTGAGATTTTGCCTTCGAGGTATGGCGCAAATACGTCCAGAATAGCGCGGTGTCCTACGTTTCCAATAGCCTTGATGAACATTTGCTGTTTATGGGAGTCGTCTTCTTGTGTAGCCTGTGTTAATTCTTGCTGAAGACGTGGAAGGATGTCTTCGACGACAAATGCGTCATGTTGACGTGACAGACGTCCGTACATATGAGTGGGGTAGTACGAATGTGCGGTATCGTTATTAACTTGGCCCATGTTGATGAATTTGGTGGCAGCAATTAAAGCGCTTGTATTAAGATACCTCTGTTGGCGAACATCTTCACTCATGGCAAGTTCGAAGAATTGAGTCATAAGTTCCTTAGTTGGGTAGCGCAGGGTATCAGGTAAAGTAGCCACTACTTCTGCGGCCTCCTCACTCTGGATCTTCTTTGACTGGATCCAGGTCTTGATCTGTTGAAACGCTGGTAGGGTACCAGCTTGAGTGACTGCATCACGGTAGATCATCCACATATCAGATTTGACGATGTTGTTTGAAGACTTTGCAATTTCGATACTGCGACTTGTTTGGCTAAGTTGTCCAGAGCTCATAGAGGCAATTACGCGCACCAAGATATTGAATTTGGAAAGGAAATCAGCTTTAGGCATATTGTTAGGATTCTGCAGTTGTTGGGCGATCTCTTGGACTAGTTTTTGAGCATTCATTGGGTTTTGCTTTTTATCTCCATGTGGTTGAGGATTCATGTACAGAGCAGCGTATGCCGGTTCGTTGCTTCGGGGTACATCGTCGTTTATGTAAGAAGAATCAGACTCGCTGGAGCTTGATGAACTAAATTTGCTCTTGCCACGTTTGTTAATAATAACTTTGTTAACAGCAACGATCTTTTTAGGTGGAGAGGACCGACGAGGTCTAGGCTTCGGTGAATCATTCTCTTGGTTTTGAGGGTTATATTGTTCACCCGATTCGGAGGAAGATGAGGACGAGGAGCTATCCTCAATATTCACCTGTTTGGTTGTCAAGGAGTATAAGAGGTTTTGGATCGGTCGGCCGCCTTCTGGTTTCTCCCATTCGGGCTCATTGTCTGGCTCTTGAGAAGCTAAGGTCAGTTTTACGTGACTGTGCACTTCAGCTTTTTGTTTGCCGTATAAGTGGGGGTTCACATATACGGTGCTGGTGGTCTCAGATTTATAGATGGGACCCTGTTTGCCGGCGAGAATGCGTGCGACGGTGGCACGCTTAATCAACTGCTCCTCGCGGGTCTTGTGAGCAGTACCGGACCATTCAGCACCTTCTGGGACTCCAAAGTGATAGTCGACACGGTGGTGGCAGTGTCCGTAGTTCTTGCTTTTCGTGATTTCGATGGGCTCCTCGTCAGACGTGAACTTGGGTAGCTCACGACGCCACTCCGAAGCGACAGGGGATACCGTGTATAGTGTTTCGCAGTCACCAGTTACGTCTGTTTCCATCTTCCTGAACAGACCCTGCTGGATCTGTTTGTCGTAGGTGTCATGGGGGCTGCGGACGTTCCTGTGCGGCGACAGATCCACTTGGAGGGCACCGATGAGACCCTTGAGCAGGTTCTCTTGAGCGAGGGGCACCGACGCGGGCAGGTTGAGTGAAAGCACGCGGCCACCTTGGACGTTGATTTCAAACGGCTTGTCGAGGTTCTGCGCCGGCTGGTATTTGAGGTCTTCAGGCAGTTCCCGCTCCGGTCCTAGATCTTGGTGGACCTGGGCGTGCTGGGGATTCTCCAGCTTGGCCTGCAGCTGGCCTGGCGCCTTGACGCGGACTACGAATTGTGCTTTAAACGCGTTTCCGGTGCTCGCGCCCTCTTGGAGACGTGCCAACGTGTGTGATTCAACCTCATAGCGGTACAGTTTTCCGACTTGCCATGGCCATTGCGCTGTTTCATCAACCTTATTCTCGCTGCTAAGCCGGCCAGATGACACGGCGACTGTTATAAAGGAAATGCACTTAAGAATGGTGTTACTTCATTTCTATAACATTATACGTACATATGTTGTTTTTATAAATGTATTCCTTATATTTTGTGTGGATAGTATAGTAGTAGATTTACCGTATGGTAAAATATCAAACACTTTGTCAACGACAATTGACAAAGTTTTCCGATGCATAAAATTAAAAAAGAAAGGGGACGATGCGGCCTAGAATTTGATGATGCTCATAAAGCAGACATATCGAATTGCATCCGAATCGTATTTACAATCCAAAAGAGGACTTAAATAGGTTTCTATCGAAATTATCAAATGGAATAACATTTTTTTAAGTTTGTTATTTTAAAAAAAAACGACTTACCTATCAGCGCCGTCAACACCAAAAACCTCATCTCGTCGGGTTTCCCTCAGCTGACGATGGTATATGATGGATGCTCAACACGAGAAGGTTCCTCTGCCGCATCCAAGAACGTCCGCGGCTTATATATGGAAATACACGCGCGCCAAATTGACCCCTGGTCGTGTACCGTCTCCGATAACAACATTGTATGTGAAATTTGTAGCTAACTAAGCGCTAATGCCAATATCGGGCTAATTAATTACATTATGTCCGTATCATCAAAACGTCTATCGAATAACATATTTTGATGTCGCCACGAGAAACAATCAGCGGCTTTAGCTAAAACAATGATAACACGCCGTCAAACCTTAATTATTTCAATAGGTGATCGAAATCACAAAAACTAAAGGTTTTCTTCATGGAGTATATATAATACATCTTTATTCATCGACTAAAATAGTCTTGTATTTTGTAACAAAATACGTGTTTAGTGTTAACTTAGACATAATATTTGCGCAATTTTCTCTAACATCAACTGTTAAAGAATTACAAAACAAATATTTCAGAAAAGTATATAGATTTGGTTATGGCATTACGGACTTTTTGCTTGATGTCAAATTGATTAATCATCTGTGTCGGATTCGGCATATCCCATTCTCTTAGTGGCTAGGATCAAATTTAAAAACTAAATATCTTTATTCAATGTAGGCTATTTATAATCTCCCTTCGAATGTCAACTAACTGTCACCGTTTTATTAACTGAGGTGTGCAATATCGTCTAGTGAAATATCGGCAAGGGATACTGCACATAGAGCGTGCAGTATCCTTTTTACTTTTTATCATTTAATACGTCTCGCTTACCATCCGGCCCAATCAAATCAAAATATTTTTATTCAAATAGCCCTTTACAAGCACTTATGAATCGTCAATTTTACATCTCAGTTCGTGAGGAAGCTACCACCGGCTCGGAATGCAGTTC
>DWHO01002005.1:0-14107 GCA_018247575.1 Eurytides lysithous rurik | reverse complement strand
ATATATAAGTATGTATATCAGTTGTCTGATCACCATAGTACAGGCTCTGCCTAGTTTGGGATCAGATGGCAATGTGTAAGATGTCCCATGATATTATATTATTATTAATATGAAAGTAAGTTCAAAAAATATTGTTTTAAGTAAGAAGACAATTATTCCCGTTCGAAATTAACGTATCAATTGGTATCGACGTTCAAGACGGGCCCAGCTAACTACATGAAATCTATAGTATTCAATAAAAAGATAATAGCGAATCGATTGGTATCTAAGATGTGGAATGTACATCAGGGCGAATCGTATCGCTTTAGTGATATGTTAAAGCAACTAAGAGTGCAACGTAACATTCGCTCGGGCTTAATTCCGATATCGGCTATCTATTAACAAGATACCTGAAATCACCATCTTATTCACGCTTAAGCAGGACGCGCGGACAAGGCGATTTAACGCTTGGCCGTAAGTTACCACAGTGGAGCCGAGGTCTTATTCAATGTTACGCTATCTTTTGGCTAAAATTATCTCTACGTGGTGGAGTTTTATCACAGAAGGCCCTCCGCGTGCGTTAGCATGAATTTTGTCTAAAATCTCTATATAGCCCTTGTTGGATTGAAAATAATTTAATGATTTTATCGCGTTTTTAGTCCATAGTCACGTGACAGACTATATTAGTTTCATATTGATCGTTTGTAGTATTCGTGTGAAGAAAGGAAGGCAGAAGTAATGATACTTCTGCCCTATCAAAGGTGAGGGATTGGATGCATAGTTGCTGATCTTTATGTTCAGCCGTGGGTTCCTTTTCTATATATATAATAAGTTTTCATTACCATAATCACAATTTCCTGCACAGTTGTCCGTGTAAGATTTATGAATTTCAAACACTGATGAAGACCGAAAGTGTATTTGTTGACCGAAAGTGTACTTGCATTGAAACAGAAACGAAGCGAAAGATAATTATTAAAAAAAAGACATAATCATTAATATTATTATTACAAGTACAAATTGTGTATTTATATTATATACTCTTTTTTCTAGTTTATATATGTATATATTTATGTTTATTTCTTTTGCACCTACCACAATCTTTCTCCACGGCCCGGGTTGACTGGTAGAGAATGCCAAATGGCATTAAGTCCGCCCTTTGTAATACCTGGTATTGGTTTGCAATAAAGTATAAATAAATAAATAAATAAGAGCATCTTAAATGTTATCGAACCCGTTTGTCTGTAAAACAGTTTTTATTACTGTGTAACGAAACAATGATGACATTACATTGATTTCTAGACATAAGAATTAAATTATTTTCCGATGATGAAAAAAAAACAACGTAATAAAATATCAATAGCAGACAAGAATATATCAATTTATCATTCGGATCGAACACCTACAATCAAATTGCCGCATAAGTAGTAAAAAAATTAATTGAAACCCGATATCGTCGATGATTGACTTTAAAATTATAAAGTTCTTCCACCGTATACGTTAAAAGTGACACCATCGCTACTAAAGTAGTTGCCGAATTATCTTTATATTGAAATATGGGGTCATAGGTTTGCCGTCTACTTGGAAACCCGTCCTGGGTAATGTACTAATGAATATTCTAATTCCGACCGATACTCTAATAGCGAAATATCAATTACACTGACGTTGTTCTATTGAAACTGATTAATCGTTATTCGCGACTTACTGCTGGAAATTTTAATAGAAATACAGCCGAACACGACTTCTACTAGACGTGTTCTATATCTTTTTTAAAATATATTTAATTATTTTTTAATATTATATCATCATTCAAGCTTCGTGTTTGGGCGCTCGCTTTTTATCAGATATATATAATTTGTGTTTAAAATTTTTAAGTGCTAAATTACCGCGTGCTCAGCGGTGAAGGAAAATATCCTAAAAAAAACCAACGAAAAATTACCAAATAAGTATTTCTCAAGTATATGAAGTCCTCCGATCAACACTGCAGCTACGCAGCGGTCTGGCCCATATTACCTCGGTACAGAAGAGACTTGTGTTCAGTAGTGGGACATACATATATAAAGGTTTTTTTTATAGATTAGGCTGATAAACGAGCAAGCGACTCATCTCATGTTAAGTGATCACCGCCGCCCATAGACCTTTGCAGCATTATAGAACTAGCAAATGCGTTGCCAGCCATTAAGGAGCGGAATATTGGGAAGAGAGAGGGAGGAGGAGTGTGTGGTAGGAAGGAGGAAAGAAAGCGAAAGGGGTCACCCAGGGAGGAAGAGGTAGGAAGTAAGTGAGAGAAAGCGGAGGGAGGGGATTGGCCACCGGCCGACTCACCAGAAGTGGGTTCAAATCCCGCGGAGGGCAATAACTTTGTGTTGTTGTTCTTAGTTTGGTTAGGGCATTACGGGCTGGTCACCCGATTGCCTGAAAAGAAAGATGTTCCATGCGTAAAAAGTCGGTCCCGGCTTCTTATCGACACCATTTAGCAGTGGCTTGAAGAAGTCGTCATTGAGAGGTTGGTTTAACGTCACCACTTCTGCGCCCGATCTCTTTCTGGTCATATCGGTTATCCGTCCCATCGGGCTATGTGAGTAAAGGAAGAGTGAATGCACCTGTGTCTGCGCAGACACTTGTGCACTATAATATATCCTGCGTACTTGGCTAATCTCTTGTAGATCGGCTGCCGTGGCCGGATTCGGTCGGGACGACACGACAAGAAAAGTAAAAAAAAAACTGGTAGAACGCCTTAATCGAAAATCCACACGAGCGAAGCCGCTGGCAAAGTCTTGTTTACAATAAAGATGCGCTTGATGGCCATAGCTACAACTTAAACAACCCAGTGATATTTAAAACCACGAACGGTTGGTATCAATCAAAAGTCACTTATAACGAGAAACGGCACTAAAGCCCGATCTTTAGCTCAAATGCCCGATAATTTACAGCGTACATAAAAACGCATCCGAACGACCGTACGGCAATTAACCGCTCCTACTAAAATCGACGGAGAGACGAGCGTGTTTGGCGAGTTAGTAAATCACGCGATAGCACGGTGAAAGCTCATGCGTTAAGAAGCGACTGCTCAATTTTATCACGTCGCAAAGCGGGTCCCTAGTCCTGACGAGGCGAGCGTCGAAATGCATAGTTTTAAAACAACTTATAAAATTCTTTTTTAAGCCTTATACAATTGCTTTATACGAGTATAACGTAATATGGACGGGCCAGTCTGCCAATTTTAAGATTGTAACATTGTCGTAGATACCTCAATGATGTGGTAAGTTGATAAAATTCTAATTCGTTAAACAATACTTCCATCAACGATGTTCGTATACACGATGCGAACCACGGTGGTTTCCGAGCGATCGAATACAATTGTGATGAACAAGATGAAATGGATTAGACAGTCGTATTGGAGTAATTGTTCATCAAACGACTAATGTGATATCATCATTATTAGTTAAACTTGTGATGAACAATCACTGTATTTGACAACGACGGGGTAGAGATTTGAGTGGTGACCTTGCCAACTGCTTTTACAGACTGTGTGATTCGATGTGGTTCGATTTTCACGTGGGGAAAATAAGACAACAATTTGTGTTACTATTAAATATTCCCAGTTTTGGTATACATTATTTTTATGATTTTATGGCTATGAAAACCTGTCTCATGGATTTATTTCGTACTGTTGTGAGCGCATTTATACAAAAAACAGAAGAAACTAATATTACCGAAGAATTACTTTAGTAATATTGATCTATTGGCAGAGATCGAGTTCGCTGATATCGTCTCACATATCAGTGTACACATTTGCTGCAAAAGGATCTAGAAATCGGTTTTATTTGTGGAAAGTTTCTTGATTCACATAGGCTGTAATAGACTGAGTTTACCAGTTAAATAAAATTAGACTCCTTGTTAGCTTCTTATTGCCGTCACTAACTGTCTAACATTTATCCAATCTCCGCGTATTGTTACATCAAGCGTTCGTTGGAAGAAAAACATACACGAATAAATCACGGGCCACGTAGCAGCGGTACACCCACGTGGAAACTTTTTCCGCGCTCTCGGTTTAGTTATAGATAAATTAATTTTATATCAGCTCCGAGTCGTGAGCTCGCTTCGCCCCCGGGCGGTGGTGGCGTGAGAACGACTGCCCGTGCCCAGCCGACTAATGCTTTACGAATTGGGTTGCCTGCCCGCTAAAGGAGGCGAACAGGACTGTTGGAAAATGTATCGTCGCAAAGACTAGTGTAACGTAAGCATTTCGTTTTTAAACAATGGCTAGACCGTGGACATCCACAAGACTAGGGATGTCGCCTGTTTGCAATAGCTTTAAAGTGTATCTTAATGATTTTAGAAACACTGACAGGGCTATTGGTGTTGCGGTTAGTGACTCTGTCTACAAAGTCGAAGAGTGGGTTCGATTCTCGTTGTATCATGAGCACAAGTATATGTTCTGTACCTGGGTATATTTCATCTATATAAGTATGCATTATAATACTTAAATATAACTATCAGTTATTGGGTTACCATAGCACAGGCTCTGTCTAGTTTAGGATCAGATGTCTGTATGTGAAACGTCCTTTGATACTATTTGATATAACTGTAACTTGAGATTTTGGAAGTGATAGGTCTACAGTGGAGAGCCCGTTTGGAAAAGTCATTCTATTAGCTATTGTAAAGTATTCCACCACCGTGCGCTTTTCCCGAAACTTCGTCCCACGCACTACCCACTTGTGGAATCGGTTGTCGCCAGCGGTGTTTCCGGACCGATACGACATCTTAAAGGCCGGCAACGCATTTGCAAGTCCCTTGATGTTATAGATGCCCATAAGCGGTGGCGTTCGCTTACCATCGGGTGAGCGGCTTGCTCGTTTTCTTCCTAATCCTTTTTATTTTAAAAAAAAACTATGAAAGTGCCTTATCAAAAGAAAAATGCCAAAGCAAAGCATTACTGTCATCCGGTTTGAAAGGCAATGTTTCCAGCGTTTTTAACTAGGTACAGATACGATAAGAATCATCAACAAGAAGAATTATCTTGAAAAGGCCAGAGTAATATTTATACTTAGTCATCTAGTAAATGGCTTGTTTTCTTCATGGTTGGTGTGTTCTTAATGCTAGGCGGGTGTTATCCTATTTGTTGGTGATCAGTTACCCACAGATGAATAGATCATTATAAATGTACCTGAAAATAGATTTAAGGTCACTTACGATTAATAAAGGTTATATTGTAAAAGTCATTGAAAGTCGTTTTTCATTTAAAATTGATTTATTTTATGTTTGTTTAAATATTTCTTTTAATTTGTTACATTTATTATTGTTTCCCATATCATGATTTTTGTATACTCCACATTATTTAAATAACAGGTTTCACACCTGAAATAACATATATATCAAAATATTTTTACCACACCTGTTATTTAAACATCAAAATGTTTTATTTAAGGTAGCCTTCTTGCAAACACTACGTCAAAAATATCCACCGGTTTCCAAGTTTAAATCTGATTAAAGAAGAACTGGCACGAAACTGTGCTGTTAAAAAAAAAACATGAGTTTCTTTTTTAAAATCGCATCCCAATACAAACGCTAAACCGTTCGCAATCTCCGAGGGAGACGTTTGATGGCTTCGCGCACCATTTTCCTGTTTCCCATGTCAATTGTTCGTGCAATTATCACGCTCTATTAGAGCATGGGCAGGTCTTTGTTTCTGGGCAGAGGCCGTGACCGTTTGCAAATTTGTTTAATTCGATCGATATGTTTAAGTATCTTGCCACGGTGTAAATCTTTTTTTTCTTTTTTAACTAAGGTTATCTATAAGGATCATGTGTATACACACACTTCAATATAAATTAGAATAATTAGTTGTTCTATATCAAATTCATTGCATGTCTTCAATATGTTATTACCAGTAGTCGTGGTAGATTCTGACCACCCGCCTTCGAAAGTATTACGGTATTACCGGTCGTTTAATCGTAAAACTTTAGTTTTTTTGCTCCTTTACAATTTCCACTTTGGAAAAAATCGCTTAAGAATACAATATACGTATCCTGGCGACGAGCAAATTAGCGATCCAAGCTGAGTATTGAGCTGTTTATCGTAACACTAAAGGTCATTGCTTTTATGGGCGAATGGTTTGACAAAGGCCAACTTGCTCGAGTCGTTTTATAAAAAAATGCTGTCACTAAATCGGTGATCTATAGAGTTTGTTCAAAACAGTTTAGCAACTGCTACAACTACTGTAATACAACGTTTGCATGCATTATTGCAATTACAAACCTACTAAACGGTAAAAGCTTTATGAATATATGTAATCGACGAGCATTAATATGCGTGTAATATGAATATATAAAATACAAAAGTCACAGTACTCTATGTAGATATCGAAGAGTCAAATCTAGATATACAAATTCTTGATTTAACGTCCTCTTTGTGGAGCGTTTACATATGTATAACCCTTATGATATGTAAACGCTCCACAAAGAGGACATTTTTTACGTTTGTTTATGAAGGTACATCAGGTAAGGTAATCCGATTCGACTTTCCGCAGTTTGATGGAAATATTTAATGTGTTTCACAAGTATCGCTAATTACGGAACTACCACCTTCGGGAAAGAACATGTTTTTTCCGTCATAAAGACAAATATGCAAATTGCTGTCTGTATAAGCGTCAGTCCCACATCATTAAGGCAAATCGTAAAGTCAATTGACAACATTCGACATTGTTGACGAACATAAACAAATCTCATGTCGAATTTCTGTTACTTGTGTACTTAAAAAAGACTGGCGAAGAACAAGCGTATGCAAACGTTATTAAGTTCGTTTAATTTTAACACGACAATACTAATAAACATTTGTTTGCGGAGGATACGTTCTGTTTTAAGTCCCTTATTACATTGGTAATGATATAGTGTTTACTTAAGACTTACAACTTTCGATCGCAAAAGTTGAATACAAAGATATGTCGACATTATATTTTAAAAATTTACCAAACATTTATTTAAATAACTTTAGGTAGGCAAAGTACAATCATATAAATCTTTTAAAATGTGAATAGAGTAAAAATGTGGAAGTGTTAACTTTTACATGGATTAAATGAAAATATTTTTAAGCGATCGTTGTAATAATAACGTGAGAAGATATTCATGTGAGGTCGCCAATTACTTTCGTTGATTCAACGAGCAAACACCTGTAGTTGGAACTGATGTCTCTATCAAAAGCTTTGTCTGTTGTGAATAAACATGAAAGCGACACGCCGAGATCCGCTATTTATTTGCTCAATGTTCGCTTTTGTTTTAAAGTTTATTTCGCCGTGGTTACATTTTTATCTTTGTGTCGTGTCATAGCCATTAAACTTGTTCAAAAAAAAATTATCGCTTAAGTATATTTAGTTATTTTATACACGTTCTTCCTTATTTCAATCCTACGAGTTGTAAAGAACAAATTTTAGATTAAGCACGAGTAAGCGAAAGCTCTTTGATGCTTGGACGTTGCGGCCTACCAACAAAAGGAGCCGGGGCGACTGACAACCGGAGCGCGATTGTTTTCCCATAGCCCATTCAGAATCTCATTACACTTGAAAGGGCTACAACGGAACTGGCGCAACGCCGTTCTCATGGACGTGTCTGTCGTTAGGGCGGCGTGAGGTGACCATTACTAAGTACAAAGAGTTGCCTAAAATAGAGAGCTTTTGTGAGGGGGAGGGGGACGGGGCGGGGCGGAGCGGGGGAGGCGGCGGCTGCCCGCCGGCTCAGTCGCGCCGCGTCGCACAACCGCCACGCACGCCGCAACAATATCCGTGCCTTTGGACAGCGCACGCGCACGCGATCTCCCCCTCCCACCGCATACCAGAACACGTGCACCCGTCAAGTGTTCATATGACATCCAACGAATAAGTTCGATCAATATGCAAGAGCAAAGCTCGTCGCGTTCGAAGTCAACATTGAACTCATTGGAGAGCGCTATCATCAAACTGAAGAACAACCTGCAGATCCAGGACACCAAGAACGTGCAAGACATGAACGGATTGAGCGTCGAAACGCCTTCTACGATCGAGGAGACGAAAGGTGTATCAAGTAAGGCTAGTCTGTCACCGAATCTCAATTTATCGATAGCGTCCGCCGCGCTCTTACAAGAAAACATGTTGCAACGGTCGCTACAGGGCGTGGTTATTTCTTTGCAAAACGCCATGATGAACTCTTTGCAACAGGCGGCTTTGCTACCTTCGAACTCGGCCGCGGCCGCCGCTCTTAACTTGCAAGCTTTGGAATCCTATCTGACATTACAACGTTTGACGTCCGTGTCGTCGGTAAACAATTCGAATCAGAGCACTACATCAGAGTGCAGTACGACGTCAAAACAAGACATTTTGAGAATAGCGACGGCCAGCGCGAAGATAACGGAAATTGACGTGTCGGAAAACACACGAGAGCTTTCACCTAAGACACCAGAGGAGTATCCGTTGTCTGACGCAATCGCAGCTGAAGATGTGGATCTGTCGGAGGAAGTCGAGGAAGACCTCGCGCTGTTAGACAACGAGGATGAGTTTACATTAGAACAGCATTTAGAATCGACCTCAAAGGGCTACGGGTACAGCTCGCAGTTGGACAGCGGCTACCCAAGTTTGTTAATGAACGCGATGTACCAGCAACAGATGAATGGCAGCCCCACGCAGCCGTTATCACCGCAACCCTCTAACTCCTCCAAGTCCACGAACAGTTCCACGTCATCGACAGGAAGCGGTGTGACGAATAAACAGAAAACAACGGGCAGCGGGCCCAGAACGAAAAAGCAATTCATCTGTAAGTTTTGCAATAGGCAGTTCACAAAGTCGTACAACTTATTAATACACGAACGGACACATACCGACGAGCGGCCGTACTCATGTGACATTTGCGGGAAGGCATTCCGACGGCAAGACCATCTGAGGGATCACAGGTAATTTGCATATCCATAAATATATATACTATGTACATTCTACTATTACGTATTGTTATCATACATATGTTATAAACATCAACATCAATCAATGGTCGCTTCACCATGTACCATTAGATTTAAATATAAAGAGTGAGTGGACTTGAATACTTTACCATCTGTAGTAAGTTACAAATGTTAATACAACTTTGTACAATTCCATTGGCTAAAAATTGATAAGTTGTGACTTCGAATGTAGCTTCTGTAATGACATTAATTATTATTATAAAATACTTTTTGTTGTAAATGTAATAATAGTGTTGTTTATTCATTCAGTTGAGATCTGCATGCAGTGTTGTTTACTACTGACATTATTACGATCTGTTTCTATTGAGAAACGGTTGAAAAACTTCTCCAATTGCGTCATATTGTAATTTACTTAATTACTTTTTAAATTCAAACTGGTATCAATCATTTGAAATGATCATGTCATTAAAAGATAGCTAACTCTAATGGTCGCCTTTCCACCGTGGACCAAGTCCACAAAAGATCACACAGAATACGAATAAAAGGAGAACACCCACCCAAAGACTAAAAGAAAACGTTATGAGTTATAAAGATGAAGGGAAATATTCGAAACAAAAAGGCTTAAGTATGGTTCGGGCAGATGCTATCAGCCGTGCGTCCGTCACGCTCGTAAATTATTTCACAAAACCACCGCTAATCTCCAACTCGATGTTTTAATTTAGTCTTGTTATATTATTTCACATTCCATCCACAGGTTCCCAATAAATCCGCGCGCATATCTCGCTTATCTTGAAGAATACCCCCCTCCCTCCCCCCTCCACAATAAAAACGTACAACTCTAAGCCAGCACTAAAACAACACGAATACCGAACGCGCGTCTCGATAAATAATGCCATTACATTTATTGTACGTATAGCCAACAACGATATTTAATCTGCGTTAATCTATTCTCCCACTTATCTGTACGAGTGGTCGACGAAAAAATAAGTCGGAGGTGTTGGATTCTCAACACCTGTCCCTCGATTTCCTTCCAAATCGCCGTATCTCCGTGGCAATAAAATAAATTTCGTGTAGACGCCAGAGGGTTAACCGAGCTGGGACGGGCCTGTCGATGTTCAATCGATGTCCGTTGACACGATACATTATAATGGAGCGGAGCGAGTGCCCGATGGGCTACACAAAGCACGTGGTCCTGACGTGAGGATTAATATGGAGGACGGGGGAAAAAAATAAGAACCGCGGTAAATATCCTCTCCGCATACAAAATTAAGTTTCGGCGTTCGAACCGACGCGCTCCTCTTTTTTTGGTCCGAATTGAAATTAATTTATTGCTTGTTTTGAAGTTATTGTTATTGTAATGATATTTTGGTCTTTGTATACGGTACAAAAGGTGCTATGAAATCGGTATTTGAGTTGTATTTGTGTTGTTTCATTGGATTTATACGGATTGATTTTAAAAAAAAATACGATTTTAATGGTTATGTATTCGTTTTTATTCACTTTTGTTAGTTCCTTCTTCAATAGTTATAATATAGTTATTCGGTACTTATTTAGTTATCAAAAAATAAAGAGCCATACACGTCGAATTATTAGAAAACGTACTTTAACACGACTGTAGATTATTAAGTACAATGAAATAACGGATTTTTTAGTGTAAATTTGTTTTAATTAACAAAGTGTAGCATTCCGTAATCAAAACAAAGTACATCATAATTAGATTTTTTTGAACTTTTGACCTCTTGAACTACTCAAACATTTTAATATGATTTGTTCTCAATTAAATAGTCGTATCTTTGTTCTTACAACTTGTTTTAACACTGTTGTGATATATTTAATAATAGACAATGTCTGATATTTATAAAATGTGAGGTTATATGAAACTTTGACCTTTGAAAAGTGATTGAATTAACTTGTAACGGTCGTTCCCATGAAATGCATCATTCAATTAAAATAAAACATTAGGATTTGAGGCTCTATAAGTTAATAACATTCACAGGCTCAAGTCGGTCAAAATTGTCTACTCTAACAAAATATATACTGAACCAAAGCTGATCGAGTCACTTAACTATGCAGAGTATTTAAGACTTAAGGTGGAAACACAATCAACTAACTGATAATTATATAGTGATAGTATGACATACTCGTATATAATTAATGTTTCTTATTCAAATATATAGGCAAAGAGAATTCAGATTGACTTGAATGTCAATCTGAATTCTCTTACTCTCTCCTCTACACCGTAAAGGAATAGTAAATTTGTTCAGAATAGAGTCATAGAAGACACTCTTATCCATAACTTCCTTAGGACCATATCACTTGCGCTTCTACCGTTACTGCTTTACTTAATTACTGCTTGGTAATTTGTAGGGCTATAATACTAGAGTAATTATTGAGAAATTAACACTAGATACTGAGCCTAGGAGTCTTTTAACTGTTGCAGTACATGCCAATATGGTGTTTTAAGTATGCATATCGCTTATATCAGCCATACAACTTCCGATCACTTAGTTTATTTATCCTGTGGTGTTGTGTTAGAGCTCCTGGCTACAAAGCCAAAAGTCCTGGGTTCGATTACCATCCAGGACATATTTTATGCGATAAGCAGCAGTCCGGGTGTTAATTATCTATATAAATATGCATTAAAAAGTATTTAAGTATGTATATAAGTTATCAATGTGTATATTCCAATGTGTGAGATGTCCCATCATGTTATTATTCCTATAATCCTTCCTATATGTAGCTGTAGCTCATACAATTTTGTGTCACTGTGGGAAATTGTACTTACAACCCTTAAACCCGAAGTCAATACTATAGCGTCCACGCCAACCGAGTGACCCGCGTTGCACATGATGACCTAACAGTACGTTACTTTCCTACTATCGCGCTAAACTCCATAAAACGGTACAAAATTAGGTAATTATAAGGAATGCGGTCGTTAGTCTAACCGAATATATTTGAAAACCCCATCTACACGTCCCTAAAGGTGTGTTTCCGTCGTGAGGCAATTCCATTCATTACCGGGCGTTTATCGTCACAAACTAATCTCGATTATTACTCGTCTAACGTTACATCGAACATTTAATCCACCGCTTCGGCTCTATTTGTTCAGACGCGCGGTTAGATTTATTAGGCTGCTGCCACGATTGCTAGTTTCGTGTTCCCCCTTATTATTGATTATACGTTACAGCGTGTTAATTATAGCTTGTTCGCCGGTTATACGAATTGTACAACGACGTTTGACACTTCGGCTGACGAGTGAAATGTATGCGGTGATGAAATATTGCGTGTTTTATAATTACCATTCACGGCCAATAAGGTATACAGGCTAATTTTGTTGTATGTTGTTTGTTCGTTTATAGCATCAGCTATTCTTGACATGCATTGCTTATAAGGTTACGCATATTTCTTATAATAAAATATATGTAATAGTTTCAATAAATAAATGTAATGCTATATACAACTAATAAAAGTAACTCTTAATACGACAAAATAAAAATAATGAGTGTTATTTAAAAACTCATGACCTTTTATCTGTCATATTATGTCACCTACTTCTTCCAGTTGTTTCTTCAAAGGTATCCATTTTTAGAAAAAGAGTCAAAGTTTAATTTTGCTCGTCCAATTCAGACCCTTTTTAAAAGTTATTTATTATCAATATCAAACAATCAACTGCTTTAATCATTATTACCTACTGACAACCATAATGAAATAATTTATAGTTTATGAATATTATTTAAAAAAAGAAACTTATCAAAATTTATTAAATTATCATAGTCAGGTGATAACTAATCACATCATAGCTATTAAACATTGGAAATTGTAGATTTATTTCTCTTGTCTACTAAAACACTACTTTGACTGAAAACAAGAATATGTGTTAACATACGAAATCAAAATCTTCATATTAAATCATCGAAATTGCAAAATGTTGGTTCTACACGCAGAACTAACAATCTTGCAGTTTGTTTATTGTATTAGATATTATTATGGTCAGTGTAATTCCACAATAAAACATATTGAGCGTAAATCAATATTGACTATATTTTATTCTTTACAGATATATCCATTCGAAAGAGAAGCCGTTCAAGTGTATGGAATGTGGCAAGGGTTTCTGTCAGTCAAGAACGTTGGCAGTGCACAAAATCCTGCACATGGAAGAGTCGCCCCACAAGTGTCCGGTGTGCAGCAGGAGTTTCAATCAGCGATCGAATCTCAAGACCCATCTTTTGACTCACACAGACATCAAACCCTACAACTGCTCTTCTTGCGGCAAAGTGTTCAGGAGAAACTGCGACCTAAGGCGACACAGCCTAACGCACAACCTCGTAGGCATATCCTCCGTGAATACCTCACCCAGTGGATCGAACGGCAAAAGTCCGATACTAAATCCGAACTTCCCAATCGACAGTCTAGACACCGAAGACGAAAACTGACAGGTCCAGTAAAATAATGTAAATATCGACTATAGAAATATGTATGTGGTTCTGGAAAAAAGACTGATTTATTCGTTCAAATGTTAAGATCTAATACGTTCAGCGTTTGGAGTATTTAGACGATGGAGCGTATCAAGTATCGTATACGAGACGTTTAGTAAATTAATATCTCCTCAATATTTAATTTATAGATTCGGTTTGTTAGTATTTCGACGTTTGTCGCTTCGTTTGTCAACTTACTGCGATATAACGTAAAAGGATTTGACGCTGTACACTCGTGGTGGGTACTATAAAAATTTGGGCTTCCGAGTGCATTTCAGGGCCCTAACTAGCAATTGTTTCGTGAAGAAATTTATATCTAAATAGTATTACGTAGACTTAATGGTAATTTCTTAAATCTTGTAAATTATCTGATCTCATTTTGTCGTTGTAAATATAAATAAAAAAAATAAATAAGTACATTGCCTTAGTCATCGCGTGAAATCCATCCGTCCTTAGATTTAAGAATAGTGTTTAAGATATTAAATAATTTAAATATTACAGTAATTGTATTATATAATTGTATGTCGAAGTCTTCGTTGAAAATTATCCAGATTTTTCTAAAGTGAACCATTTGTAGACGGCAATATATGTGGTATTTTTGTACAATTTTTATAACTATAAAAACGGTATGATTAAAACGATGAATTTTATTTTGGTTTTTTATTTCTTTTCAATTTCATTTTATTTTTATTATATATATTAATATTCCTAACATTAACGGTGATTATATT